>CM017557.1:30432501-30582501 GCA_007844125.1 Sinonovacula constricta
AAAATAAATAAAAACGCTCGCATGTAATTTTTAAGCACGACCTTGAGGCAGTGCGGTAATAGAATTGCTTCCAGAGCACACATTTCTCCGGTTAAATTAAATTGCATTTTAAAATCTAATTTAAAAGAACTGTAATCTATCACGGCAGTTTAACATTTTAGCTTTCTTGAATACATCCTAAATTCAATTATGCTTTATTACTCTTTTTAAAATGATAATTAACCTTTAGCAAAACACTACTTTTTTGAAAGAACATCTGAGTTTGTAACGTTACTGAACTCTTTTTTGTGCAAAAGTACAGACGTTAATTTTTTTATTTTTTCTATCAACACTCACATTCAATTTGCGTTAAAATTTTTAGTTGTAAACGTTTTGCTGCATTTTATTTATTACATTTTTTTTTCATTTTAGAAATATACATGAAGTCTGTTTTTCTGTATCTCCATCAAAGTAATCAACCTTTTTAAAAAAATAGCCCAAAAGGAGAATAAACATTGAATAATATTGCTTTAATGCAATGGAAGTACATTACAATGACAACACATTTGACCTGGCAAAAGTATATTGAGCTATCGATGATACACGAGATGAAAATTAAAGAGGTCGCTTTTTCGGTTTCATACAAATTAATTCATTTCGAATAAAGACTCAGTCACATCAGTAATTTTTTATGCCTCTGTAAATATGATCCTTTAAAGCTAATATGTTCAAATCACACTCTAGAAATTTCTTTCAAGATTCGAATTAACAAATATTCGCACGGTGTATTGACTGTACCGGGAACAGAGTCCTTTGTGACATATATACTATGCTTTATTGCGAAAAAAGCACTTCATCATATGTATATGTGTATGTTTTAGAAGAGATATTTTACAAAGCTATATGTTACGGAAAAATACATGTATCTCAGACATGTTATACAACTATAGTGAAAGTTTTTTTTAAACAAAACAAAAATCAAACTAGTGCAGTAAAATCAATCATATTTGCCATTGCTACAAACCTTTATGTCGTATTGGCTTTGATTCCTTTGTGGCATTTTGGAAATATGTGTAAGTGCCCGAGGCTTGGTCAGAGCAACTGGATCGGATTATTGTCCTCAGACATCCAATTAATATTCTTGTCTTATTCAAAGAAGATGCTAATTGAGTTGGTCGTGTCTATGTTACATTAAACCTAATCACCAGCTATATGAAGCTAAGGACACTTGGCATCGTTCGTTGTTTCTTAAGTTAAATAAATATGATTTGAGACTGAAAGAAACAGAATAAATTGGAAATATAACTGTTTTAATTAAAATATAGTTATTTATCATGGTAGTCTTTTGTAAAACAACAACAGCAATAAATTGTAATAGTACTGGGCTTCGTCCATTCTACAAAATCTGAATTTGGTCGCATTGTAAAAGTCATTCATGTTGTAAATCATCAACGTTTGCAATGTATACAACAACAAAAACATTACTGTTAATAAAATAACTTCCAGATATTCAAAGTCTTAAATCTATGTCGTATATTTATAAATTAAACATGTTTAGTTATTTTACTTTAAATATGCTAAAATACCGATGTATTATATTCTGACATAATGGTGAACTGTAAAGAAGTCTGTTTCTGCATGCATTGACATATTGCAATTTTCCAGCTTGACATTGAGGCCTTGTGATAAAGTAATTTGTTCCAGACCAAATAATCTCCGGCAAGCTAAATTGCATCTCATTGCAAAGAAAATGTTGTCATTTCTAATCCAATAGTTTAACCTCCGTGAATTCGTGCATTCTAAGTATAATTTATTGACAGTTCTATTGCGTTTAAATATAATCATGGATCCGAAGACAAATGTTATTCTCCAAAAGACTTTAATTGTATTTGTTCACTTGTCTGAAATTGTATACCATGATAGATTCTCACAAAAATTATTCAAAACAAAAGTATTAGTGCGAAAATAGTTCGTTGGTTCACGTCCTTGCATTTTGTCATTTGTACATAACATATATATACATTTAAGGTATATATCTGAATTTAGCTTTGCGTGTGTTTATTTTGTGCTGTATTACTTTGCGCCAAAACATCTATAGTCATAAAGGCGACTTCCAGTTAATTATTGGCGGAGGAAGACTCCAAAGCAAAAATAGGTAGAACCACCGATGCAACGCAGGTATGAAGCAAAAGTCAAAAAGTGAAAATATGAAACATGAATCTATGATATTTTAACTATAAAGCCGATACATGAGTTAAATCGGTAACATATTTTTCTTTATCGTTTTAAGGAAATTTACTAGAAACAGTATAAGCCATACCGGCCGCAATAGCTGAGATGGTAGAGCGTCGGCTTGCGGATCGGAAGGTCGCGGGTTCAAACCCCGGCCGGGTCAAACCAAAGACTTCAAAGTTGGTAGTAGTGGCTTCCCTCCTAACGCTCGGGGCTAAGGGAACAACATTACGCTTGACTCGTCGGTGTCAGTATAATGGACCGGCCGGATTCACTCCCTGGGCGCCTTATAAGTGTCCCTATGCTATAATGATAGAAATGTCGTTGCATAGTATCGGCAAAAATGCCGGCAAATCCCTCCTTGAAACATTAAAAGAAATGTTTCTCAATTGATTACACATGGTGCCTGTAAAATTTTGTCAGCATAACCTGAGTTATGTGTTAGGCATGGTGTCTTATTTGACATAAATAACATGCAGTCTTGTGAAAAATAACATCATATATTTATATCTATCTTGACCTTTTCCGAACAACATATTTTACAGTAAGAGAAGTAGCAATAAGCTCACAGCGAAGCACAACAAACAGTAATTGATATATAATCCACATTTTATGTTTGATAGTCAAGTTTTTGGATCAGGATACATGTTTATGAAAACAAGAAAATAAAAATAAAACAGGTTTTCACAATGACACCTGCAAAGTTCCGACAAAACAACTCTCGGTTCCCATAGCCATTCTCCATGAAAGATAAAATGTATGTAAAATCGCTTTGAGGTTACTATAGATGTTCTACGTTCTTTCAGGCAGTCCTTCTTGTATACAGCTATTGTTTTGACGATACTAAAACTCGGTAATATCGTGTTATGTTCTTCCTAGTAAGGTCTTTACTTCGTATTAGAAGACCTATCAACATATACTGTCACACATGTTGCAATATTTACATTCTACTGTTAAAATGGGGAAAATGTCTTGACAAATGTTTAAAAAAGCAACACACTGAAGCATAATACTTCTAAAATAAAGAGAGTGTGTGTTTTTAGAGTAAGGACAAACAGGCGCCTGTTCATGAATACTGGTATAAGGACAGTTCACGTAGAGAAGGATCTTGCCGTTTCCTAATTATAATCTTTACAGCTGTTCCGAGAATTCAGTTGATCTATTCTCCACTATCAGACATAATTCGTTTTATCTTTTATAAATCTACTTATACCGTGTTCTTCATTTTAAATAATTAGATTAACGTTTTTTGGTATAGTTGAGTTTGTGTTTTGTATATACAATGTAGACACATCTTGAGAATACTTTTCTGTATTCGTACATTTCTTTCGCGAAACATTCACACTAATTTTGATATTTACACGCACAAAGACACCATGACTGGAATTGCAAACTATGTTTTTCCAGAGCTATTTTCGATTCAATTATCGTGTATAAATGGCTTGGTTCCTTGGAGGACGCTAAAGAATATTATAAAAGTCCCTGCTGGTAAGTCAGATTCCGCCAGACATTTGTATTCCTGTTGTATTCTGAGAAGATGCTTGTTGTGTTGGTCTAGATAAGTCTATATCGTCTTCAACCTAATCATCATCTATGGTGTATATTTTATCAAACCTAGGGAATGACACCAAGGGAAAGTAACATAATTCACATTGTCGATTCTTCGGTGATCTGAATTTTTTTAAAGAGACATAAAAGTGGGGTAAAAACGTAGTTGTGATACTACTATTGTTTTACCTAGTATTTTAGAAAGATAACAACAAACAATAAGCACAACAACACAAAACATCAATAATGCAGAGAAAGCTGCATTTTACAAAGTCAGAATACGTTTGAGTGGGACTTATTACGATAAATGTAGGTAATGTTTTGAGTTTAAGTTTTACATAACAAAATGCCACTACAAGACAATCGCTGGGCATTGTCATAAATATTAAACAAAACAATCACCTTGCATTGTAGATATATTCTAAAAAGAGCTGTAACAAACTGTGGAATGTCTGTGGAACAAGTCGTCGTATAATGCAAATAGAAAAAAGTGCATCGTTTCGTAAAAATGCAATTGTTAAAGCATGTTATATGAACACGGCAAGTATGGCGTATAATAGGTCAAATACAATGTACAATAACGGACCTGTTTTCTCTGATTCCAGATATCTGTAATGCATTTTCTTGGCAGTTATGGTGTACCTGTTACACTTGACTGGCATGGGAATACCTGTGCCTTTTCAGAATATAAGTTGTAAGTTTTATAGGACTTATTTATATACTTTCTTATTAAGAGATAAACACTCGACTAAACCCTTGTGACTGATTTTTTTGCGCTAATACTTCAAAGGTCTTATTTAAGTTGGCACACAATAAAAGTAATTAAAATAAGTTTCTACTTATTGTGTAGTAATAATTACATTCTTGTTGAAAGCCTGAGAATACGTACGTGCTTATATATCTTTTGTTATAATTTGTTACAATCTAGATCGATATTTTGCTCATATACCATCAGGCATGCGAATAAATGTATATTACATGATGTCCTAACAATTAAATTGGACGGGTTTTATCATTATAACTTTCTGCAGTCCCTGGAATATTCAGACTATCAGTCCATGGAACAGAACTATTTCTGTCACCGTGGATGTTGTGTGATTACTGTTCAGCCAGGCTGTTACATTTGTTGATAACGGCCCTACCAGAATCTTGTCCTTGCAACTTCATGCATTGGTACAAAGAAATATTGCCAGCGACCTGTAACAAACAGTTGAGATCTTTATCAGACAAATCCCAGTGTGATCTCCAAGATGTGCATTATCATGATCAATTAGTGTTTACTGCTTCGAAATTAATATGTCGCGACATGAAGAAAATGGTAACGTCGTTCAGTTATCGCACTTAGTAAACATTCCAAAAGTACTTTGGCATCATTGAAAGCATATCCCTTAGTGCAGAGACGTGAAGTTATGAGCTTTTCATCACGCGCACATGAACTGATCCTAACTTTAAGTTATTATCAGTCAAAAATACAACTTACAAATAAAAAAAATCAATTCAAGTTCACTTAGTTTCTTCTAAGGACATAACGTAGTGTATAAAAGTGCAATGATAATAGTCCTAAATAAATAGTGCAGCAATGGCTATGTGCTGTAATTGTAAGAACTAAAGCACATTCTCATAATTATTTATTTATTTCCATGGTTTGTGGCTAGATTTACAGGGATAGGTTGATGTTTCGCCACACTTTCAGACTGCATGTCCACATTAAACCTTAAATGGCACGGACCTTCGGAATTAATATTTTTAAAGTAATTTGTCATTTCTTTCTAATGTTGATTTACGAAAGCAAAACCTTATTTATCCACAAAATATAGTTAAAATTAAAACCTCTGATCTTTAGAGTATTCCTTTATTGTCTTTAAAATATGATGTTGTCTTAAGCCTGTGAGAATAAAAGGCGCCGCGACAATTATTAACTAGTAGTTAATAACAAACCACCTCATTCTTTCTGTTTGATATACAAACACAAATTGTTCAGAAATAAGCAATTTGAATGTTATTATGTTATAAAATAAAATTATTAAGATGACATAGATTATATCAACATATCAATATTTGTAGATCTACTTACTATTCACTCTAGGTAAGTAACTAGTTTATTGAGAGCGTCTCAAAAATGAAACGGAAATGACTGGATATCGATCTGGTAATCGGCATCGTATTGTTCTCCCAATATAAACGGGAAACAAGTACGCGTGACGTGGCGGTGTTCCATACAATTTTTACCGCGTAGTAATTGCTCAAAGACGATGTATTATGGATATGCAATTTTTCGGACGTCATAATTGCTAGTTTACCGATTGCGTTTTTTAAGCGCAGATATATGAAAATTATGCGTTTTTTCTTGAAAAATATGCGCTAAAATCGCAAATCGCACACCATAAAATATCACTGATGATGTAGAGTGTATCATAGAAACAGACAAGGGTATTCCGTTTGTTAACAACAAAGTGCACGATAAACAAAAACCTTTTTAAGGTATGTAATCTTTTCAGATTATTTGCAAATGATTCGATATAATACACGAATTTTGTATCTTAAAGTCAGTTTACTATTAATGTAATGCAAATAGTTGTTTACATGACAAATTCATTTCGCTTTCCACATAGTATTTCGAATTTCTTTTTATACATTGTCACAATGCCCCCAATTAAGGAAAGTAAAACATATAAATTACATAAAATAAATAGTAACGCGTGTTTATTTATCTGGAGCGAAGGAATGATACAAACATCGATTTTCCAAATGTAATTACAGCCTGAGAACTGTCCAAAAGAACAGTATCAGAAATTTAAGTAGAGAACACAAACGATGTTGGACAACAAATGTATCCGCTGAGGCCTGAAAATGTGTATTTACGACCAACGTCCTTAGAATAAATTTATTCTGAGTTTAATTACATCCAGAAAAATCACACAAATTTAAATAATGGCAGGTGATTACCATTTCGCTGAATATCGGCCAAACCACAATGCTTCAGTAGGAAGGCGTATCAATTTTAACTTAAGTAACAGATAGAGAATATCTATTAATATTTTATCATCAGCCTGTTTAACATTATATAACAGATATAAAATATATTATGTATTTATATGCCATTGGCCGGTATTTCATATATTACAATTTTGTTAAAAATGAAAAAAAATATCATATAAAAGTTAAATTGTATTTAAATCTACGAATAGAATCATTAGTAATTGCCTATTCTAGGTTGAGATAGAAAAAAAAACAGCAGCGAGTACTAAGATTGTGCTGTATGTTTGCGAGTTATTATATTTGTCTTAATGTTTCGAACCGGGGAAACAGAGACAAATGTCTTATAACTGGAGGAAGATTGTCGACCAAGTGTTTTTGAGACAAAAAGTAAAGCTGTTGTCCGCATGTTTTAAATGAAATACATGATGCGGAAAATATGGTTGATAATTGTTGAAATTTATGTCGGCATGCAAATTTTGTTAAGTCATCAAATATAGTGTTTTGAGATAGCGAATGACTTGAAGAAAGATTTATAGGGCAGTTAATACGATAAACAATCAAAATTAGGAATTAGTTTCTATGGAAGGTCTCATATAATTCAACAACTCTAATTTCCGTCTATGAGTTGAGACAGTGTGATTAGGTTTATCGTTCCGAATACTTTTCATGCAAATTAAGTTGCATTGTATTTTCCGGAAATCGTAATATTTTCCAATAGTTTAACATTATTAATATCGATTAAGATTTTAATGCATTTAAGTGTAGTTTTAGCCATTAATTGCTTATAATACAATGTCATATGAAAATTGCAATTAATATTAAATTATGAACAAGTTTATGCATCAGTCTAATAAATAAAAGTTAACAGAAAACACTAAGACGATACATTACTTAAC
This sequence comes from Sinonovacula constricta, assembly GCA_007844125.1. NCBI lineage: Eukaryota > Metazoa > Mollusca > Bivalvia > Cardiida > Solecurtidae > Sinonovacula > Sinonovacula constricta. The sequence continues at coordinate 30,440,136 of CM017557.1, forward strand.
TAAAGGAATGCCAACAGGACTTGCCTGTAAAAGGACCGACTTGGGTGCTTTAATCGGGTTAAAAACTCTAACGGCCAAAAACCGTGCCTCCAAGCGACTATTCAAGCAAGAAACTAACAGTTATGCAATAGATATGCCCTTCTCTGGAAATGGCATTTAAACGTGATCACATTATCAAACTTATTTTTTTTAGATTTGTTCTCTCTTAAGTATACTTTAAAATTAAAATAATAATTATTTAATAAGTTTGATATTTCTACATAGTTCGTTGGTTTCCATCATTGTAACATTGCATATATAAACATTATGTGTAGAATATACATTTATATAGCAAGTTTTATGTTCTAAAGTATAAGTTTTATTTGAAATGGACAATACAAGACGCTTGTATACTATGTCAGCATCACTTTATCACCGCTAAATTGTCCTTCTAAACTAGTTAAATCGTGTAAAATCTGATAAAGTAAACTATATATTTTTATTGAACAAAACACAATATAATTCCCGTATAAGTGTCACTGATACACAAGGAAATACTTAATCCATGTCAAAGTTGCGTGTTTACGAACCACAAAAAGCTAATTACGTCTCTGGCAATAGGAAAACCAATTGCTTGAAATTTCACCTTGGAGGTCCATTGTTTCAATGTTCAGGCATGAACTGTATGCACTAAAAATCAGTGCAGTATGTAGGCTAAGCCACAAATGAAGAGTCCTTGACATATGCACTGTAATGTTGTGAATAAAAGACCTTTATGTCTTTATATCTTTGTCTCAGGTGAAGATTATACGGTATACGAAACACTATCAGATATGTAATGCATTTTTATTTTACTAGTATTAATACTGATATTTATCAATATGTATTTAATTCATCAGAATAATTTTGATTATTATTGGCAGTCGTCTTTGGGGTGTTATAACTCAACTAGCTATTCTTTTTTATGTTCTATGCATAGCGAGAGGCAGTGTTGACATGGACACTTACAAGGCATCGTGACAGGATTGCTTACAACTTTTAATTGAATTATCATGTCTATAATATTGTAAATTAGGTTAATTAAGTTGGATCGGGTACAGTGTATATTGGTCATAATATTGGTCGTATAATAAGTAGTAACTACAGTGTATATGTCAGCAAATCAATTCATGTGAGTATATTTTGACATAAGTACACAGTTCATTGTCAAAAAACAAATGACGCTACAAAACAACAATAGAAAACTATCAATGTGAACAAGTATGATATTTAAATACAACATAAAAATGTTAGTAATAAGGAAATATTGCAAAGTCCTACGAGCATTGCAAAATACCACAATTTGAAAAGGCACAGGACAAAGGCATTTACATGCCGGCAAAACGTAAATGTAAGAACAACTCTGTGATGAGTACATGTAATTCAACAGCAAAAAATCAAGCCCAGCTGTTACCGCCGTTGAACGTTCACTGGGCAAAAGGGGCCGACTGGGGTGCTTTAACCGGTTTTACTGAACTCTAACTTCGCACTTCATTAGGGGTTTCTCAAATGCAAGCAATGAACAGAAAACGGATCTATTTGAATAAAGATTGTCCGAGCGCGGACTCTTTGGTGAGTTATGGCATAGCTGAAGGATAGTAGTAACGTAATTGAAATACCCACTTGGTATTTCGAAGAAATGAGAGTATTTGAATTAAAGAATTATTTCTCCTAAGAGAACTATATAAAACAAATTGATTGTGAATGAAATATTTTTTAATCAAGGAAAAAATTACCAAAGAAGAAGTGAAAATGGTTGTAGCATCCTGTTTATGTGTAGATGGAATAGCGGAAAAGGCTTAAAATACCCATCAAAGGAAAATAATGTCACAATCAATTAATTAAACGACGACATAGATTATATACACGGGTAGATTTTTTCAACTGCCACATTGCACATATAGCATTTTTGTAATCATTAATAAGGAGATATGACAAAGTTATATTATTTAACTTATATCTAATTCACTCAGGATTTATTTATAATGACTCCAATTAAAATGTATAACTTTAGCTTTGTGAGAGCAAAGGTTACTTGTAATATCTGAAAAAAACCGATTGAATGAAATTATTATCAAGTGAACAGTGTGTTTGGTTAGTCGCCTACTAGAAAACAAACAGCAACAACAGCATTTGTAATACAGGGCTTCTTGTGATGATGATAGTGTCAAATTCTTCCATGTTTTATGAAAGAAAACTTCCGTTTGTTAGCAAACACAGCAATAATATTGTTATTCTACTGAACTTATTTGGCTACTCTGGAAAATAAGCTTTCGGTAAAACGATCTTAAAACAAAGGCGCATTTACGATTGCATTTTTGATTACATATTCAACATTTCTCCCACAATTTACATTGTACACGTCAAAATAATTTAAAAAAGAGGTTGTCATCACAGAAACACGTGGTCGTATTGTCCAAACGTAAATAAAATTATTATTTCTATTATACAATATAACCTGCTTATATAATAGACATTACTTAATAAACATAATTATATTTTACATATACAACATTGTTAAAACATAATCATGTTTAACATCTACAATATTGGTTAAACTCACCTATAGAGCTGATTGCAAGAACTTTTCTCTGTCAGTATGAATCTATTGTATTGGTGTTACTTGGTGAGGATTTACCCGCGAACAAAGAGAGACAACTCTTATATTTTATTTTTATAAATATTGTTTATTATAATATTTTTGTTTTAATTGGTAGTTTAAAACTTGCTCATCAGTATATAAACACTCGTGCAAAAAAGGTTAATAAAGAAATAGCTCAGCATAAAAAACAGTTAAAAATAACCTTAGAAATATGCATACAATAAAGAACGAGGTTGGGTATTTATTTGTTGTTAATATTTCAAGCTATGAAATGAAGTAGACACACATGGTAGGACATGTTGTTAAATAGTTAGGTAACATAGTTTGCAATTTAAAATCAGATTGATGATATTTCGCATGTAATGATTTATACACGAAGAAATTGTGTTTAAATTTGCAACCCAAAACAGCACCGTCTAGTCATTTTAGAATTATATATCTTTGAGCTTTTCTGTTGGTCGATAGAAAATGCGTGTATTATATCCTTTCGACGCTAGGATGGTAATGTACAGTTCCTTAGCGACCTATGCCTAAAACATCAACATGCGTGTACGTCGTTCCTTGCAACTTGATTAGACGAGTTTTATCATGATTGTAACTTCTTGCTGTTCCTAGAAAATATTCAGACACTCGTTCCGTTTGGCAGAACGGCTTCTTGTTGAACCTTATATATAATAAATCGCGCTGCACGCACATTCCAAACATGTAGATGTGAATTGTATTGTGTTTTTCTTAATGGTTCTATGATAAACAGCTAAGCTTGTATTAATAATTTGTTTTCAGCTTGTAAAGCTGTTTTTCTCTGAATATGTGGACTTAATTTTTGCAGAATCTTGTTCGCAAAACCGATGTTGTGCTTTATTATAAAAACTTACTCATACTAATAATGCTTTTTATAGTTCTTTTTATCAAAAACAGATTATATATAATTTCATTTACAAGTAAAGTCTGAAAATCTATGTTCATTCTGCTGAAAAGCTACTTCTTCGGTAATCAATAATGGTCCTTTTGCTGCCAAACACGTCTAATTTGTTTCATTGGACTTGGAACAGAATCCTTACATGGGCACACATGGCTTTCGTCACGGGGGTGGAGATGAACATTCCACAGTAGGACTGTATGTTTTAACGACTTTGCCAGTACATGGTAAGACCATTGAACATATAAGAAAAACGATATGGATGTTGCCGTATTTTTAACAAAAGGCAGATAAAGTCTGTTTGTTCTTTAAGATCACTATAATTAAATGTATTACGTAATGATTTTTAAATCGTGTTACCTCTATAATACACACAAAATAATCTATCAACTATGCAATTGATTCTATAAGCAAATAACTATAAATTGAAATTATGCATAATTACAGCAAGAGTTCTTTTTAAAGTTCATTGTAAAGTCGTATTATAAATTAATTAAAAGTAATAAAACGGAAAATGTTTACATGTGATTCGGTAGACCAACAGTAGAAGACGGCTCCGAGACAACCGCGTCTTATGTTTGCCTGAGAAAGTCTGCTTTAATGCCCATGTTGGACTTGCTTGTGTTTTTCTTATTGTCTGCGATGAATAAAACATGTCGACAATCAACATTGTTAAAGGAATTGGAAATTACTTTCATTAGGTCATGAAAACAATAAGAAACACTCGAAGTACATGGGTCTGCTGCACTGCCTAGACGCTAATCTCCACCCCATTCCCGATACCACCTCATTCTAAGGCTGTGATCGCCCGCTCTCTTCGCCCCCACTACCCTCCACAAACCCATTAACATCCCACTGCGAAGCCATATGAGACCACATTCAAAATTTAAATGCATGTAACTGAAAACAAATGGCAAATAAGTTGTAATATTTATAGCAACAACAATAAGTTGATAGTTGTTTTGTAAATGTCTGCTCTCCGATTGTGCCGTGTAGGTTTTGTATATAGCATAAACTATTGTTACGGGTCACAACTTAAAATAGTGTCAGCCATTTAGCATGTCGCCAGGGACATTTTTAATAAGATTAGACAATGTTTTGCAAATCTACCCGTGTTGTTTGCAATAATTGATATGCATTTCTAAATAAGAAAATATATCGATGTTATTAAAGTATATGTAAAATAATAAAAAACCAAACCTTTTAAAATTCCTATGTTTCACGGACGAGTGATAGGTTATTGTTCAGAATTTTCAGGCCGCTGTGATAAATAGATGCACTTTATACTTTATAAACTAAAGAAATATTGACATATAAGCCATACTGCCAGAAGCCAGAACATATTACCTTGCTGAGAATTAAAAGGGTCTTAGCCTTGTTGCGAGTCAAATGTCTTTGTAATACGACCTCCCTTTGTAATACGACCTCTCTTTGTATTACGCTCTCTCTTTGTAATACGACCTCTCGGTTTGCAATTAAGATCTAATGTTACTAAAAAGATAGTGTGATACAGAATCCTTTTTTCTGGTGAAACATTTTAGATCTTTCGTTTTAGGTGCTAAGAACATGATCTATAGCTAGATCTATTGCGATGCTGTTATTTTTAAATGTTACAGCCTCTGTTCGAAACAAAATTGATTATAAAAACACTTTCAACTTAATTATGGAATTAATTGCCATGCACCTATTAAGTAATCGTGAGACTTAATCGAATAATTTGGTCATAGTGTTATAATTAGTTTTGAAACCATACACGTTTATACAACGAAATGACAGTCACGGTTAAAGGGGGGTCGACAAACAACAGACGTTATTGTAACAAAGATAAGGATGAGATGGAGGACACTTTGAAAGGTTGTTTGCACAGAGATTAAGGTTTTGTTCACACGTGGTAACAGAAAATAGCAGGTTGTTGAGTACTTTAACCGAAATGAATTGCACAATGTCTGAAATAATACTTTTTCTTTGGTCACGCCATACGGCAATTTAGTATTCAAAGCAAAGCATGCGGTACAAACGTGGTTGCGGAGAATGCCCAAGTTTAGGTACGTCTTGAACGAAAGAGGCGCTGTCCATTTGTCCTTTACTATTAATACATTTAATACTCCCAAAACAGCCATAAACCATAAAGGTTACATTTCCACATGTCTATATTCGAAAAACAGGTTATTGTTGAGATTTTTTCTTCCATTGTGCTTACATTGTATCTTAGGTCTGGAGTTTATTTTGGTGGACTATTAAGCCGAAGTAACCGGCTCCAATGTATCATGTTTTGTCCTATAACATTTATCTAAATTTATAACAAGAACACGATATTATAGTGGATTTATATTTGTGTTTCCACTTATGTAAAATCATGCTAGAGACAAAACATTAAGTAAATGCTTAATGCAAAATTCGACATTTATCTTGCACCTGCATAGATCTTGAATAGGTAAATAAGAAAAGGTCCAATCAAATTTTCCACAAGTATTTTAATTTTATCTACCTGTAGACAAAGGCAAACAAGGTAAATGTAAATGTGACAAAAACACAGAGACGAGACATAACACACATAAAAAAACCCATCAGTTACCGCCTTGGAACGGTCAATCGGCAAAAGGGCCGACTGGGGTGCTTTAACCTGGTTTGTGGAGCGCTCCAATCTCGCACTTCCTGAAGGGTTTTCTAGCAAACAAACAGTGTAAATAACAATATCCCGTCAAAGTGAAACAACTAACAGTAAGCACCTGCATCGGGAGTTAAAACAGATACAATGAACTTATATACATACATAAAAACTAGTAATAAAATAAACTATAAACATATGTACAGTATGTACAGTAGATAAAAGCCTCGGCAACGTAAAAATAAAAATTCCAAATGAGAGATTAGTTTGAAATAAAACAGCCCAAGCGCTGATATATTATAAGAGATAATACGAACAAATAAAACTCAAGCACTGATATATTATAAGAACAAATAAAACAGCCCAAGCGCTGATATATAATAAGATCAATTTAAATATGGCATATAATGACATGACATCATGTGCCAAAGTTGAAATGTTAAAAATACGAAAGAAAACATCGAAATTTGGAAAACAACCTACCAACAAAATAAAATGTAGTATTGTTAAGAGCTAATAAGTTAAAAAAAATGAAGCGAATAAAAATGTTGGTTTAATGACATTTACAAGTTTTGCAAGGACGCCTTTAATGACGTAGAACAAGACAGGAACATGTCCGCCATCGGTCGGAGAGCCTTTTCAAAGTTAGCCGTGTCTCCGGTCTCAAAGATGGCCCAGGCACGATTAACGACTTCAGAAAGCAATTGTCATCTTAATATGATTGCTCTCTTTATTTGGCAAAAACTGTAGTTCCACATAACCGGTTGTCTTTGTTTTCAGATAATTAGCATGCATGCTTTGTATATTGACTTATCATGTAAATTATTTAAACGCTTGTTGCTTTTTCGTCAACCATACATAAGGAGTTACCTATGTCTAGTGATTTGTTTTGCATATGTTCACAAACATTTGCTTATGACACGTTGTCGCTTTTAAATTTTACTTAAAAATGGTAATGTGATTTGTCGGATATAATATATAAGAATTATGAGGATATTATCGAGATTTATGGGCCTTTAAAAAATACAATGTCGTATAATAATTATACTTTAAACAGGATTAATTTTCACCGTTTCTTATTTATTATCTTCAATTACATATGTTCAGGACATATTGGAATGCGTCAGATTAGAAGCGTTTGATACGTTCAGCATCAATGCTGCCATCTTCCAGCACTGGGAACATTGTTAAGCTTCCACTGAGAGTGTTTCATTTTAAGCAGTGTTTTGGTATTAAAAAGATCTTAGTAGCGGTCAAACAGATACAACTATATGACTCATTACATTGTATAATCATAGTTTTCTTTATACCGTCTTGGCAAATGCCTGTAACTTTTTACAATAATGCAGTCAAAAACAAACATGAATGGTTGATTAATTGGTCGGTAAAGCATATGTAACCAATCGGTGTTATCATAAAGCGCGTGGTATATGGGTGATGTACCCTACAAAAGGAACACGTGCGTTTTGTGTGTGATACTGTTTGTGAGCACCGAGGTATGCGTGAAAAGGAACAATCCAATGTCAAAATAACGCAAAATACAAAATAAAAATTTAAAATAAAGCTTGGGAAAGGAGTCACATACAAATTGTCCTTTTCTTTCTTCAGTTTAAGCTAATGAATATAATAGTGGGAACACGTTAAATGTTTGCATGGTTCTGCCAAAGAGGTAACTTTAAACAATCAAAAAACGGCAATCATCTCCTCCTAAATGATGTTCACAAGCGAAGGAGTGGAAATTTTTAAAATGCAACCTAGTTCGTCTAAAGTATTCACAAAAATGAATAAATAAAGAGAAAGTTAAATATATGAGCCCGAAAACTTTGAAAATATTTTTAGGCCAGTCAAATTAGTGACTAAAATGCCCTTTAATTCTGTTAATAAAATGGCTGTACACGCTGTGCCCGGCAGTGGTGTAAAGCTGTTGTTTGCAGTTAAGCATATCCATGGAATAAACGCTTGTGTGCATTTAGTAACTTTAACTAAGGACTAAGGAACCTCAACTGTCTGCTGCTATTCATTATTGTGCACAAAATTACGTTTTTCTTCGTAGTTCATCGGCAGACTGACGGTTTTGTCACTGCTTGATAACACCGCTCAAGAGCGTGATTGTTGTTAACGTCTTATTACAGATATGCGGAAGATTTGTACGGCTGATGAATTCTAAAATAGTTAGACGAATGCTTCTGGTAAATTAAAGCTTCTAGTTAAGCTTTAAAATCTATATTTGTACTAAAAAGGTTTAATAGTGAATAATTACTGTCGTCTGCTCTAAAGCGTGGCGCCCTTTATGGAATGCGTTTGAAATGTGTCACTGTGCCGTTGTTTTAATAATCAGGTCACTTCTCGGCGGTATCCGGTCTAATATGCTTCGTAAAAATGGCCGGGGTGGTTCGTGTGAGTACACCTTTTTGCTCCAACTCCTTTTTGTAACACGTAGTGAACTTCCATCTGCGTTGTTTAAGCACTTTTTATTCTTACCTGTAGCAGTGCTTTACTAAAGTTTTGACATTTTTTATTTGCTCAGTATTCCTTATTTGGACTCAATAAAAGGTTTGGTTACTCTTTTTAAAAATCAAATGACAGTTTAACAGTTTGCAATAACCGATTTTTGAAGTGAAGGCCGATAGTTCGAGCAGATTTTCAGCTGGCTTTAAGTCAGATTACTCATTGTAGTTGGTCGTCAGATAACGTACTTTATTGTTAAAACATAAATTGGACGCCCTTGTATGCTTTCCATTAACGCTTTTGTTAAACGCAAATATTCAGATCGGAAATAAACCACTTTCCAAAAGTGGTAATTTATAAATGGGGTTGACTTTATTAATTTCTTTTTAACTGGTATTTCTCGAAACCAGTTCACAAACAACTAAGCGAAAGATTATACTGACGAAAATAGATCTATTTTGAAATCGCGGTTGAAATTGTCCATTAAACGCGAATATTCAGATCGAAAATTAATCACCTTCCAAATTTGGTAATTTAAGGTGTCTTTGTCTTAAATGACTTCCTTTAACTTTGTTGTGTCTTGCATTTTTACAGCGGCGTAGATATTCCATTATCTTTCGAAACAGACGGACATCAACAGCTTTGTTATGTATCTACGTAGATGTAAATGATACCAGCTGCGTGGTAATTTATTTAGCACACGTGATTAATTGTTCGTGCTATTTTAGAAGTAACCGTCCTATTGACACCAAATCGTTCTGACGTTGTTCTCCCTAAAAATAGCTAATACATCTACATTGTATAGAATGAAGGTGATATCAAGACAAACGGTCCGCCTAAAATATCTCCCTTTTGCAAAAATGTGTATGCAGAACAACAACAACAAAAATAAAAGAATAATATGTGAAGTGTAACGGGTGATATTGCGCATATTTTCTAAAAAGAACGTATTTTTTTCGCTTGGACGTATACCCTTTATCAGCAATATAAAATAATCTCATTTTTAGTTTATTAAAATTGGTAATAACTATCTATGCTTATTAGTGCACATCTCTTGTCAGTAGGAGGTCTTACATCTGATCTATGGGGCTAGCTCTACAAATATTAGCTGGAATTTGACAACTTGAACAAGGAGCCATGTTTATATAAAACAAAGCAACTGTTTCGGTTTAATTGGAATTTCAAAGTGTTAGTACGGTGAGCAATTTTAAACATAACACAAAAACGCATAGATCAATGAAGATAAGTGAACGGCCGATTCTTGTGTCATACACCTCACTTCCAGAAATGAATGCTATGTTGAAACACACTATGGGGTCCAACGCACTTTGTGATCTAGCCCACTTTGGAATTTAAAGCACTTTGGTGTCCAACGCACTTTGCTGTCAAACGCACTTTGGGGACCAACATGTTTTCGGTTTAAAGCACAGTGACGTCCATTGCAATTTCGCGTCCAGCACATTTTGGGGGTCCACCGCACGCTGATGTCCATAGCACGTTGTAGTCTAGTGCACTCTGGGATCATCATTATCACCATCATCATCATCGTCGTCGTCGTCATCTAATGATCTTATGAAACTAATAGTCATAATAATCATGATGATGATCATGATAATGAGTATGGTGATCGATGATCAAAATGATGACGGGCATGATAGATGGTATACATTTTCATAAAATATTAAATAAATCAGGCCAGATAAAGTGACATCGTTTTTGCTTTATCGTTTAACTAATAACCAATAACATCGACATTTCATTGATGTCAAAATGTAAAGTTTAGCGTTAGACTTCAATCATCACATACTTTAAGGCAATAAATGCAGCGCACGTTTGGGTCCAACTGTGAGACCCAAAGTGGGTAACGCTCTATAGGGACGCCATGGGCACCAAAGAGATTTCGCACAATGCTACATTTATTGTGGTTAAATACACAATCTATTATTTTTATTTGCCCACGACTATATGCAAAGATACCATGATTTATATAATTTAGACTTTTATTAAATAGGGTCGTTTTTGATTAGACGCCTGTCAATAAGGGGCTGGGGGATCCGGATATGCACTATTTGCTTAAGCCTGTTCACTTCCTGCTTAGCAGGCTGCAAGATTACCCACGGGCGAAAAACAATGACATAGTCATCGGCATGCATAGCGCCTACAGTGGAATCCATCAGAAATGTGACTTTGTACTGTTGTTTAAAGGTAATAGACATATTTCGTACCGCTTCAACTTTATTCCACGCGTACAACCGGTCGATTTTGACCACTTCGGTCCACATAACATGTATGCAGTGCAGTAAGATAGTGTTTCAAGATTGATGTTCCTTCGAAATTTCTAACCAGTTTTGTTGTTGATCTTTTTAATTGTACACATCATTTAGACATGTATTTAGATATGCATTTATATTACTCAGTATGCCATTGAAAAGACCAGATGTTAAAAAACTTTTCTGCTCGCTTTAAAGGTGATATCCGACTATTTGGACTAAGTCATCTTTTTCCCAAACCACCGAATGAATTCTTGTTCCCTGAAAAGATCCAGTGAAAAGCTGATTAGTGATCTTTTACAGATATGTGCACAATAAAGCATAACGCCCTTCTCGTCATTACAGACATGCATTTTATATGTAAGCCACGATGCACAGTAAGTATTTTAAAACGTAGAAAACCAGGTGGCCACTTACTTTTAAGATTACATTATATGTAGTATATGTGCACTGACGCCGATATCTTTTCTTAGCATGAGCCCTCTACCGTGCTTATACTTATAGATTTGAAAAGGATGACCATTAAAAGATTCATCACACCATTTCTAATGCTTAACAATTGGGTAATGTTCAAAAATCGCCTTTACTTAGATTTAGGTTTAAGCAGAAATACTGCCTAAAATCCCCAAACAGGGATAACATATTGCTAGATGTAGTTGATATAGGCACACCAGTTTAAAGACAAGGTACTCATCATGAAGTTTTTAATTCCTAGAAGTTCAGTCGTTGTTGTATGTCTCATTCCTCGAAGCTCCGTCGTTTTTGTGTGTCTCTTTATGTATTGTTTAAATTGTAAATTGGACGCCCTTTGATGCTTTGCATCAATGCTTTTCTTGTTCTCTTGAAATAAGCTTGCAATTATACTATCTTATTACCATCGATTTCTCTCCTAATTAGCTTCTGGTCAATATAAATATATGATATTTAGGATGGGTCAATATCAACGTTTAGAATCATTGTCACCTGAACCATACGAACGTCTATACAAAAAGTTAACTTCACACAAATACATTGTAACCAGGCTTTTATAGAAGACCTGACAATCAGAATGATTCCGTCGATGGCGACGGAAGGTACGGGCAGTAGGGTATAAAATTGTGTCAGTTAAATATCTCCTGTCAGGATGGAGAGTTAATTAATATGGTTAGTCGATACATTTATGCAGAAAAATGGTAATTTTAATTGATTTTGGTTCATTATCTGGTCGATGTGAAGATGGGTGACTAACAAAACTGTTTCGTGTTCGTTTAATATATAAAGTTATGTCAAACAGATTACATCTATAACAAAACTTGGAAATATTACAGTCCTATAAATACTTCAGCATGTATTAAAATTTGAAAAAGCACGTGACAAAGGCATTTACATGCCAGTCAGTTGTATAAGTTACAACAAAAACTGTGACGAGACATGTTGCAAAATAGAGCAAACCCAACAGCTACCACTTTGGAACGGTCAGCCAACAAATGGACCGACTGGGGTGATTAAACCGGTTTTGCAGAGCTTTAACCTCGCACTTGCTGAGGGTTTTCTCAATGCAAGCATTGAACAGAAAAGTGATCCTTTTAAAACAACACTGTCCAAGTGCTGACGTATTCCTAGACCTAAGGTAAGACGTCATTAATAAGAAAGTAGCGACGTTTGTGATTTCTTATGGAATCAGTTTGAGTCAGTATGACCAGGGTCAAATGAAAGACATTTTAGCTTTTGTTAAATATTTAGTTCTTTTTGAGACAGTAATACTTAATGAGTTTTACTGTTACCTACATGCTTTGAAGACATCGGTGGTACATGTCATTACATGGTGTTTTATGGCTAGGGATGTACCTATAAATGAGCAAAAAGCAACATTAATCTATCCAAAACAAAATATTTCAGTGGAACACAAGCAGATTGTGAAAAGAGAAACCTGCATTCAATCAAATACCAAAAACTTGCGGTAGCTCTAATATTACACAAGGAATGCATGGTGTAATTTTGATGAAATACATATTTGTTTAATATTGTTTTTGTGATTTAAAAAAAAAACGAAAACAAAAATGATTTTGATGTCAAGATTCGATTTGAAATCTTAAATTTCAAAATGTAAAATAAATAATGGCAAATTAAAAACAACAACGTCAGATTAGTGGATAAATATTGTTTAAAGAAACAGGAAAATCGGGATTTAGTTAAAGGACAAGCAACATAGAAATCTGTTTATATTTTTTTATAAAATATAATGAAGATGAATGCAGAATCTCTTGTGCCCATATTTGTGACATCAGTTTACCATATACGTATCATTAAACGCTGAACACACGAAGGTTTTTTATAGTCCGCAGTCTGTCGCTGCTCAAAGGTTATTCGCAATACAAAGCTTCCATACAACTGCAAATGAGAAAAGTAAATTATTATTAATTATTGATACAGAGCTATATAATAGATATAGTACTGTAACGCAGGCCGGCGCTCCCCAACGGTCATCCATCCGTACACCGGCCACGGTAACCGTTGCTTAACCGCGCAAATCGGGAAGCCGCTTAAACCACGTCGCTAAAGAGTTAACCCAGCAGCGAGGCTGGTTTGAAGCGCTTATATTTCTACCCCTGCGGTCGTTACATTACTCCCCCCTCCGAGAAGTCTCGTCCCGAGACTTGGCCTGGGAAGTTCCGTGGGCACGCAACTCCAGTCCGGCAGTTGACTATCCCACCGCTGCCACCAATGTAACGCAAACCGGCGCTCCCCAACGGTCACCCATCCGTACACTGGCCACGGCACCGTTGCTTAACCGCGCACATCGGGAAGCCGCTTAAACCACGTCGCTAAAGAGTTAACCCAGCAGCGAGGCTGGTTTGAAGCGCTTATATTTCTACCCCTGCGGTCGTTACATTACTCCCCCCTCCGAGAAGTCTCGTCCCGAGACTTGCCCTGGGAAGTTCCGTGGGCACGCAACTCCAGTCCGGCAGTTGACTATCCCACCGCTGCCACCAATGTAACGCAGGCCGGCGCTCCCCAACGGTCACCCATCCGTACACCGGCCACGGTAACCGTTGCTTAACCGTGCAACTCGGGAAGCTGCTGAAACCGCATCGCTAAAGAGTTAATCCAGCAGCGAGGCTGGTTTGAAGCGCTTATATTTCTACCCCTGCGGTCGTTACAGTACGTTTCTCGTGTCTAACGTGATCTGCTCTGCCCCTTATTATATTAATATTACTAATTTTAAAAATGAAACAGCTAACAACAAGTGCCAAACACAGGTTTTGAACGATTTTTATTTGCTTTTTGACGTTTTTATTTTTTCAATTTTTGGAAGCAACTGTACGCACGTGCGTAAGTGCGTAAGCCCAGGCACGCCCCTGGCAGCAGCAAACCAGCTGGTACAAAATGTACAGAAACTTGAGATGGTTTGTATGTGTTGATGGTTTGTATGTGTTGATGGTTTGTATGTGTTGATGGTTTGTATGTGTTGATGGTTTGTATGTGTTTCAGTGTATTTGATGGAAACCGATGTGTGGCTGAATCCCATAATTACGCGATCTTCCCTAAAACAGGCAACTATGAAGACCGAGTTTATAGTTTGGGACGAAAAGAAAATCATGATGTCAGATAGATAGAGAATCGTATCTTTAAAACAGATTGTATGTGGATATAAGCATTTGTGCACGTCTAATTATGACGAGGTCGCATGCATATTATAATTACATATACGGTATTCATTTAGGAATTCCATTATGGTAATAGGAAAACCTTTTCATGAACTTGATAAAGTAATCATTATATCAGTGTACATTGTATATTCATGCAGCTGGTTACACCCTATGTAAAGGTTCATTTGTGAAAACCCTGATCATCAGAAACACTTGTCACGTGTCTAGATAATTTATGTTGCAATTACTGCAATTACTTTACAATAATTGCAATGCATTGAATTGCAAGCAAATGATAAAGCGTCGTAATGTGAATGACCGCAAATGCTTATAATCCAATTATATTTTCGAATATTTGGATTGCATCAGAAATATAAAGGAATGGCTAAATCGAGCTTGTTTTAAAGAAATATCAACGTTGGGTGGTTAATGTCTTCGAAAAAACTGTAATTTGTACAGTCAGTTCAATAGACAAAACAATAGTAATTGACCAAATATTATTTGATCCCCTCATTAAGCCGATTGAACAGACAAGCGCCGATTGAAACCGATCAAAATCATAACAAAAGTTATTGTGAATTTTCAAGGAAAACAATAATACTGTCGCAGTGTTAAAGAAAACTACGTAAAACAAGCGTGTGCCAATATTGAGACGCGCAAGTAGTAAAGCACTACCATACAATAGCCCCCGAGTTTGAATAAAAGTAGCAAGCAGTTGTAGTTTTGTTTTTATGACATATTTTAGTTTCTTCTCTTTCCAAATTCACAGCTCCTAAATAGTATCGATGAAACTGTGTGTACATGTATGTAGTTTGTATAAAAGGTCTTTTCAGCAGTATGTGAATATTATTATTTTCTTTAATTGATGTAAGGATTTCAACCATTTTAATATAAAGTAACGTGATCGACGTAGAAGAGAGTCATTCATTGTAGGATGGCAGGGACAAATACGATTTATACTTTACCTTGGTAGCTGTTTCTGTTTCTGTTGTTTCTGTTTTTTTAAACTACTTCTAACAATTATTTTTTGAAATGCTGCTTTTAACAAAAGGTCCAATGGCCTCATGGTTTACCTATGCGAACAGTGAGATGTTAGACAAATTCGCCAACAAGTGGTACTAGGATAAGAAGTTAGACAAATTCGCATGAGAATTTAGACGAATTCGCTAACAAGCGGTATTAGGATGAGAAGTTAGACAAAATCGCTAACAAGCGGTAGTAGGATGAGAAGGTAGACAAAATCGCCAACAAGCGGTATAAGGATGAGAAGTTAGACAAAATCGCTAACAAGCGGTACTAGGATGAGAAGTTAGACAAATTTGCTAACAAGCGGTACTAGGATGAGAAGTTAGACAAATTTGCTAACAAGCGGTACTAGGATGAGAAATTAGACAAAATCGCTGACAGGCGGTACTAGGATGATAAGTTAGACAAAATCGCTAACAAGCGGTACTAGGATGAGAAGTTAGACAAAATCGCTAACAAGCGGTACTAGGATGAGAAGTTAGACAAAATCGCTAACAGGCGGTACTAGGATGAGAAGTTAGACAAAATCGCTAACAGGCGGTACTAGGATGAGAAGTTAGACAAAATCGCTAACAAGCGGTAGTAGGATGAGAAGGTAGACAAAATCGCCAACAAGCGGTATAAGGATGAGAAGTTAGACAAAATCGCTAACAAGCGGTACTAGGATGAGAAGTTAGACAAATTTGCTAACAAGCGGTACTAGGATGAGAAGTTAGACAAAATCGCTAACAAGCGGTACTAGGATGAAAAGTTAGACAAAATCGCTAACATGCGGTATAAGGATGAGAAGTTAGACAAAATCGCTAACAAGCGGTACTAGGATGAGAAGTTAGACAAAATTGCTAACAAGCGGTACTAGGATGAGAAGGTAGACAAAATCGCTAACAAGCGGTATTAGGATGAGAAGTTAGACAAAATCGCTAACAAGCGGTTCTAGGATGAGAAGTTAGACAAATTTGCTAACAAGCGATACTAGGATGAGAAGTTAGACAAAAGCGCTAACAAGCGGTACTAGGATGATAAGTTAGACAAACTCACTAACAAGCGGTATTATGATTATAAGTTAGACAAACTCGCTAACAAGCGGTATTAGGATGAGAAGGTAGACAAACTCGCTAACAAGCGGTACTAGGATGAGAAGGAAGATAAAATCGCTAACAAGCGGTACTAGAATGAGAAGTTAGACAAAATCGCTTACAAGCGGTATTAGGATGAGAAGTTAGACAAAATCGCTAACAATCGGTACTAGGATGAGAAGGTAGACAAAATCGCTAACAAGTGGTACTGGGATAAGAAGTTCGCTAACAAGCGGTACTGGGATAAGAAGTTAGACAAAATCGCTAACAGGCGGTACTAGGATGAGAAGGTAGATAAAATCGCTAACAAGCGGCATTAGGATGAGAAGGTAGACAAAATCGCTAACAAGCGGTACTAGGATGAGAAGTTAGACAAAATCGCTAACAAGCGGTACTAGGATGAGAAGTTAGACAAAATCGCTAACAAGCGGTACTAGGATGAGAAGGTAGACAAAATCGCTAACAAGCGGTACTAGGATGAGAAGTTAGACAAAATCGCTAACAAGCGGTATTAGGATGAGAAGTTAGACAAAATCGCTAACAAGCGGTACTAGGATGAGAAGTAAAACTTACAGACCCTAAATTATTGTATTCCCACAGTGCACATGATTCTTAGTGATTACTTGCAAATGTTATTTATTTATTAAAGTTAAATAATGACTATTTCTGTTTGTTGCAATATCAGCTTTATAACAATTCACGTTTGGACTTTTTTTCAATTTTGCAATTTTATGATATTTCTATGACTTATTGTATGAATGGTTTTACCAAACTATGACAGATCAGTGATTGTTTTACCAGTGCATCTGTATTGGTGTCATTTATTACATCACGAAGGTCACCCGATCTATATGATTCCATCGCGGGGAATACGTTTAGTTTATTAAACGGATGAAATACCACGTTTAGTTTATTGAAAAGAAGATATATCACGTAAGTTAATGGAAGGAAGATATATCACGTATAATTTATTGGAAGGAAGCTGTATCACGTATACTTTATTAGAAGGATGGTGTATAACGTTTTGTTTATTGACCGGAAGATATATCACGTTAAGTTAATTGAAAAGAAGATATATCAAGTATATTTCATTAAATGGAAAATATATCACGTTTAGTTCGTTAAAAGGAGGAAATATCACGTTAAGTTTATTGAAAGGAAGATACATAGCGTTAACTATATAGAAAGGAAGATATCACGTAAGTTATGGAAGGAATACATTTGACATTTTATCTAATGAAAGCTTTGAGTTATCGTGACTGTTATCTTTCTTCTGTCAGAACTAGAATAAACCGGTTTGATTTAAGATAACAGATAACAAATATTTTATCAGCCCACCCCTTTAAACTCTGTCCTTTGTCGATCTATTTAGGTATGTGTTACTGGGCGATATCAGTTGAAAGCATAAAAGGCGATCGGTATTTAGTTTTCGATTTCTTTATCGGTATGATTCCTTATTTGTAAACGTATGAAACATTTTATATTGACACGGATGTCAATGTACACAAACATGATCTAAATGGCCACCTGCTTTTCAAGACTGCAGTATAAAGCACAATATGTAGCACAATGAAAGGTAACCGATGTGGAGAGTGTGCTGCCGTTCCAATGCTGTCCCGCCGCCACATAATTGGATTCTCACTTTAAATTTGCTCTGTAATAAATAACAGAACACATGGAAACCTTTGTTTTAGTATTTATTGTGTTAATTAGTTTATTTCATGACAACAGTTATCGAAGAAAACAATCAATATCCGCAACAACAATGATCTTCCGTTAATTAACGTGTCAATAATTTATTTTCCTTGTTCGCCCAGCTAACAATAAACACAATAGCATAAATTGATCAAGCCTTAGCAAAACGTGTAGATCATGATCAGCCGCTTTTAACAAGGAGCTGTTTGATCGGGGTCACCACTATTTGTTTCTACGCTTATACATTTTTACACGAAAGCATTAAGTTGAACATAAATTTAATAATGGAAGTCATAAAGATATCATGATAAGGGATACATTACATGTTCATGCTTCGTAGGCAGCAGATGTTTATTATTGTGTGTATCGCTTCACCATCATTCTTTAATGCTGAGACAGTGTCCGCTTTAAACATTTTTAGTATTGTCTTCACAGTGTATACGATGCCGGGACTATTACTGGCATTTTACCTCGCCTCTTTACTTCGTGACACCAGACCGACCAGTAGTGGAAGTATCATGGCACCAGACCGACCAGTAGTGGAAGTATCATGGCACCAGACCGACCAGTGACACCAGACCGACCAGTAGTGGAAGTTTCATGGCAGCAGACCTACCAGTAGTGGAAGTATCATGGCACCAGATCGACCAGTAGTGGAAGTATCATGGCACCAGACTGACCAGTGGTGGAAGTATCATGGCACCAGACCGACCAGTGGCACCAGACCGACCAGTGATGGAGGTATCATGGCACCAGACCGACCAGTAGTGGAAGTATCATGGCACCAGACTGACAAGTAGTGGAAGTATCATGACACCAGACCGACCAGTGGCACCAGACCGACCAGTGGTGGAGGTATCATGGCACCAGACCGACCAGTAGTGGAAGTATCATGGCATCAGACCGACCAGTAGTGGAGGTATCATGACACCAGACCGACCAGTGGCACCAGACTGACCAGTGGTGGAGGTATCATGGCACCAGACCGACCAGTAGTGGAAGTATCATGGCATCAGACCGACCAGTAGTGGAGGTATCATGGCATCAGACCGACCATTGGCGCCAGACCGACCAGTGGCGCCAGACCGACCAGTAGTGGAAGTATCATGGCATCAGACCGACCAGTAGTGGAAGTATCATGGCACCAGACCGACCAGTAGTGGAGGTACCATGGCACCAGACCGACTAGCAGTGGAAGTATCATGGCACCAGTCCGACCAGTAGTGGAAGTATCATGGCACCAGACCGACCTGTAGTGGAAGTATCATGGCATCAGACCGACCAGTAGTGGAAGTATCATGGCACCAGACCTACCAGTAGTGGAAGTATCATGGCACCAGACCGACCAGTAGTGGAAGTATCATGGCACCAGACCTACCAGTAGTGGAAGTATCATGGCACCAGACCGACCAGTAGTGGAAGTATCATGGCACCAGACCTACCAGTAGTGGAAGTATCATGGCACCAGACCGACCAGTAGTGGAAGTATCATGGCGCCAGACCGACCAGTAGTGGAAGTATCATGGCACCAGACCTACCAGTAGTGGAAGTATCATGGCACCAGACCGACCAGTAGTGGAAGTATCATGGCACCAGACCTACCAGTAGTGGAAGTATCATGGCACCAGACCTACCAGTAGCGGAAGTATCATGACACCAGACCGACCAGTAGTGGAAGTATCATGGCACCAGACCGACCAGTAGTGGAAGTATCATGGCACCAGACCGACCAGTAGTGGAAGTATCATGGCACCAGACCGACCACTAGTGGAAATATCATGGCACCAGACCGACCAGTAGTGGAAGTATCATGGCACCAGACCGACCTGTAGTGGAAGTATCATGGCATCAGACCGACCAGTAGTGGAAGTACCATGGCATCAGACCGACCAGTGGCGCCAGACCGACCAGTAGTGGAAGTTCCATGGCACCAGACCGACCAGTAGTGAAAGTATCATGGCACCAGACCGACCAGTAGTGGAGGTACCATGGCACCAGACCGACTAGCAGTGGAAGTATCATGGCACCAGACCGACTAGCAGTGGAAGTATCATGGCACCAGACCGACCAGTAGTGGAGGTACCATGGCACCAGACCGACCAGTAGTGGAAGTATCATGGCACCAGACCGACTAGCAGTGGAATTATCATGGCACCAGACAGACGAGTAATGGAAGTATCATGGTACCAGACCGACCAGTGGTGGAAGTATCATGGCACCAGACCGATCAGTGACACCAGACCGACAAGGTGGAAGTATCAGGGCACCAGACCGACCAGTTGCACCAGATCGAACAGTGGCGGAAGTATCATGGCATCAGACCGATCAGTAGTGGAAGTATCATGGCACCAGACCGACCAGTAGTGGAAGTATCATGGCATCAGACCGACCGGTAGTGGAAGTATCATGGCACCAAACCGACTAGTAGTGGAAGTATCATGGCACCAGACCGACCGGTAGTGGTGGTACCATGGCACCAGACCGACCAGTAGTGGAAGTATCATGGCACCAGACCGACCAGTAGTGGAAGTATCATGGCACCAGACCGACCAGTAGTGGAAGTATCATGGCACCAGACCGACCAGTAGTGGAAGTATCATGGCACCAGACCGACCAGTAGTGGAGGTACCCTGGCACCAGACCTACCGGTAGTGGAGGTACCATGGCACCAGTCCGACCGGTGGTGGAAGTATCATGGCATCAGACCGACCAGTAGTGGAGGTACCATGGCACCAGTCCGACCGGTGGTAGAAGTATCATGGCACCAGACCTATCGGTAGTGGAGGTACCATGGCACCAGTCCGACCGGTGGTAGGAGTATCATGGCACCAGACCTACCGGTAGTGGAGGTACCATGGCACCAGACCGACCAGTAGTGGAAGTATCATGGCACCAGACCGACCAGTAGTGGAGGTACCCTGGCACCAGACCTACCGGTAGTGGAGGTACCATGGCACCAGACCGACCAGTAGTGGAAGTATCATGGCACCAGACCGACCAGTAGTGGAAGTATCATGGCACCAGACCGACCGGTAGTGGAGGTACCCTGGCACCAGACCGATCAGTAGTGGAGGTACCCTGGCACCAGACCTACCGGTAGTGGAGGTACCATGGCACCAGTCCGACCGGTGGTGGAAGTATCATGGCATCAGACCGACCAGTAGTGGAGGTACCATGGCACCAGTCCGACCGGTGGTAGAAGTATCATGGCACCAGACCTACCGGTAGTGGAGGTACCATGGCACCAGTCCGACCGGTGGTAGGAGTATCATGGCACCAGACCTACCGGTAGTGGAGGTACCATGGCACCAGACCGACCAGTAGTGGAAGTATCATGGCACCAGACCGACCAGTAGTGGAGGTACCCTGGCACCAGACCTACCGGTAGTGGAGGTACCATGGCACCAGACCGACCAGTAGTGGAAGTATCATGGCACCAGACCGACCAGTAGTGGAGGTACCCTGGCACCAGACCTACCGGTAGTGGAGGTACCCTGGCACCAGACCTACCGGTAGTGGAGGTACCATGGCACCAGACCTACCGGTAGTGGAGGTACCCTGGCACCAGACCTACCGGTATTGGAGGTACCCTGGCACCAGACCTACCGGTAGTGGAGGTACCATGGCACCAGACCGACCTGTAGTGGAAGTATCAAAGCACCAGACCGACCAGTGGCACCAGTTCGACCAGTAGTGGAGGTACCATGGCACCAGACCGACCAGTAGTGGAAGTATCATGGCACCAGACCGACTAGTAGTGAAAGTATCATGGCACCAGACCGACCAGTAGTGGAAGTATCGTGGCACCAGACCGACCTGTAGTGGAAGTATCATGGCATCGGACGGACCAGTATTGGAAGTATCATGGCATCAGACCGACCGGTAGTGGAATTATCATGGCACCAGACGAACCAGTGGTGGAAGTATTATGGCACCAGACCGACCAGTGGTGGAAATATAATGACACCAGACCGACCAGTAGTGGAAGTATCATGGCACCAGACCGACCAGTGGTGGAAGTATCATGGCACCAGTCCGACCAATGACACCAGACCGACCAGTGGTGGACGTATCATGGCACCAGACCGACCAGTAGTGGAAGTATCATGGCACCAGACCGACCAGTAGTGGAAGTATCATGGCACCAGATCGACCAGTAGTGGAAGTATCATGGCACCAGTCCGACCAGTGGCACCAGACCGACCAGTGGTGGAAGTATCATGGCATCAGACCGACCAGTAGTGGAAGTATCATGGCACCAGACCGACCAGTGGTGGAAGTATCATGGCATCAGACCGACCGGTAGTGGAGGTACCATGACACCAGACCGACCAGTAGTGGAGGTAGCAATGCACCAGACCGACCAGTAGTGGAAGTATCATGGCACCAGACGACCACTAGTGGAAGTATCATGGCACCAGACTGACCAGTGGCACCAGACCAACCAGTGGTGGACGTATCATGGCACCAGACCGACCAGTAGTGGAAGTATCATGGCACAAGACCGACCGGTAGTGGAAGTATCATGGCACCAGTCCGACCAGTGGCACCAGACCGACCAGTGGTGGAAGTATCATGGCATCAGACCGACCAGTAGTGGAAGTATCATGGCACCAGACCGACCAGTGGTGGAAGTATCATGGCATCAGACCGACCGGTAGTGGAGGTACCATGACACCAGACCGACCAGTAGTGGAGGTAACAAGGCACCAGACCGACCAGTAGTGGAAGTATCATGGCACCAGACGACCACTAGTGGAAGTATCATGGCACCAGACCGACCACTAGTGGAAGTATCATGGCACCAGACCGACCACTAGTGGAAGTATCATGGCACCAGACCGACCACTAGTGGAAGTATTATGGCACCAGACCGACCACTAGTGGAAGTATTATGGCACCAGACCGACCACTAGTGGAAGTATCATGGCACCAGACCGACCACTAGTGGAAGTATTATGGCACCAGACCTACCTGTAGCGGAAGTATCATGGCATCAGACCGACCAGTAGTGGAAGTATCATGGCACCAGACCGACCAGTAGTGGAAGTATCATGGCACCAGACCAACCAGTAGTGGAAGTATCATGGCACCAGACCTACCAGTAGTGGAAGTATCATGGCACCAGTCCGACCGGTGGTGGAAGTAGCATGGCACCAGACCGACCAGTAGTGGAAGTGTCATGGCACCAGACTGACCAGTGGTGGAAGTATCATGGCACCAGACCGACCAGTAGTGGAAGTATCATGGCACCAGACCGACCAGTAGTGGAAGTATCCTTATATTGAACCTTAGTGTGGCAGATTTATAACTACCATGTTAAACAACTATGGTATGTCTAGACCCGGGTTTGAATCTGGTGCTTCTCGTACCTGAAGCTGAGACTGCCGACTGCTCTGTCAGATCCGGTGGCGGCAGCTCCGTGCCGGTATGACACGACAGGTGAGTTATCCAGGTGAGCTGAGGCACATTGCTTACGTGTAAACACGATCTCACTTTAATTATCCAGCTATATTCTATTGGCTGTATTTATCATGCTGTGTAGGAAAACTTGGATGTCCGCTGTGGAATGAAATAATGACTTTGTAAAGGTGATTTTTGTGTGGAGTATTTTGGGATAGCATCAGCACGTATACCACTGAATGGGATTACGTAAGTGAAAACTATTGACGCAAGTGGAGTTATATGCATCCACACCCTTCAGGATTATGTTTGCGGTTGGCCAGTGGATTGCAGCTTAGAAGTTCTAGGTGTCTGGCTCAGTCCTTGACCGCGTCGTACCATGACCGGACGAAAGGGTGCTGGAATAGAATTATTCTTAGCGTTGGATTAATTGTGATAGTGTCAGAATATGCTGGCTCGACGTCAGATGAATATAATGAGGTGTGGTCTTTCTTCACAAATAACAGATGTACATGGTCCATACATCCATGACTGCCATAGTGAGATTATCGTCTAAACAGCAAATAAACACGATACATGCATAGGGTATACTTAGCACAAATTGCGGGTACACATACCACGTTTAACTGAAATAGTAGTATTAGGACTCACAACACGTGACTTACTGGATAAGATAAAAATACGTTCCGGTATTATTCAGTAACCACTATCGTCCTGAAAATCACGTGACTATTACGGCTGTTAAGCTGTTACTATAAATTTCAGAAGATGGAATAAAGGCTTACTATTTTATTAAAAATTTAAACATTATCCAGACTTTGAAATTAAAGTACCATGGTATGACTATTTAAAAAACATATCATTCTCATTTAAATATTCAAAGCTCTTTCGATTGTGATTTCGCCTTTTTTGTACCGTTGGTGGTGTTTACCGTGTTCCGAGGGACGATTGTCGCAGTCGAGTATATAATTATTTCTTATGTTGTTTTAGTGTACTTAAATAAAACTACAGCCTTTAATACAACATTAATTAGAAATATACAGTTTGCGTGTCCTTTGATAAGTACGAGCGTACATAAACAAGGTCTTATCCGAGTTGAAATTTACATATGTACGGACTTGTTCTTTTTTTAGCATGTGTATATTTTAATGCGTACAAAAATTATTGTACAACTGTGTCAGTGCCGTAGTATTTCATGATTACTTTACTTACCTTGATATCGGACATACGCATCTATTTTCATTCAGCTTTCAACCACTACTGCATTAACGAATAAGTATATATTTATATGAATAGTACAGCCATACACTTTAGATGAGTAATGCCCGCGGCGGTGATGAACTTGTACATTGTAGGATAAAGGCTGTATAAATAGTTCTTCACCGGTAGAAAGTAGAAACATACCGACAAGTGTGGTGACACGGCTCGGTGCACTAGTGTTTATTTCAAACTGGTTTCTGAAGGGGACAAGGTAAAACCACACAGGCGAGGAATATGTCTTGATACTTTTACACGAGTGTCCGTTTGTACGTGCGTGTGTGCGTAACTGACAGAGATGGGTGCTGACGGACCGCAACACAGATGGCCACATCACAAGGAGGTGTATACCGTGCGACTAGTACTATTTGTGTTGGGTTACTTGGCATATTTATGCATCGGAGCAGGGATTTTTATGGCAATCGAAGCTCCGACTGAGGATGAAATAAGGGGAGAGTTGACAAAAATGCGACAAGAATTTATGAAGAATGTTTCCTCGTGTGTCTCAGGTAATACGTTTATCTTTGTTTATCCTAATCCAAGACTAATAACTTAGTCACAGGTGACAAAATCGCGTTCACACAACTACACATATTGGTATATAACTGAAGAATTCTCAGTATGGATGTGTTAAACTGTATAAAGGTAACATAGTTATCATAGTGTTAATACAGAGAAGAAACGATTCTATTTTAAAACAAATGCAGCGCATTTAAGGGCGACACGCAACTAAATATAGTTTAAGTACACCTTACATTATCTATTATATTTATTATCATCTTTTTTGAACTAATATTAGCATAATTCCTACCTTTTATCTGTGATGTGTCAAAATTGCAATTATAAATAAATCTCTTTTTAAATACACTATTTTTCTCTTAAGTGAACATTAGCAATTATAAAAAATACTTAGCATTCCTTAATCAATAATTGCAGGTATTGAATTCCTGTAATTAAATCAGGTTAATGTTAATGTCTGTGCACCATACTACATGGATACATATACATTTAACATTGACATGTACTCGTATAGGTCAGCAGCTTATTTCGTACAAGATACAAAATTCAATTAACGAAGAAGTCAGGTTTTTATAAATATACACCTTGCATGTGTACGTACTCTTACAATGCGTACAGTGGGGTCAAGTAACGTCTATACAATATTTCATAAGACTCAACAAAGACAAATCACCTTAACTATTGTATTTTTTGTAAAACAATGTTATCGTGTGTAAAAGCATTCAAAACAACACTATAATTATTAATAATGGCACAGAAAGAAAAAAAACACAGCCCCTCTCTGTGCAAGACTTAAGTCGAAACAATATGATGAGTGCCAACTGAAACTCTTCAAATCATGCCATATGTTATGTTAAAGCCGTATGCATTGTTCCAAATGACAATCATGCCTTCTTAATGCTTAAAAATGTGCGACAATCAAGCATTTTTCAAAGTCTAGAACTGAGCCCGCCCCACTCCGCCCCTTGAAACACGCTTTCTGATTGTCAACTGCCGGCTAAAGACACTTACAAGTTATTTGTAGTGTCAAGTCTTGTAAATGATGATCACTTATACACTGTTAAGTGATCTTTTATTCATTTTTATTTTGTGTGTGTGGGGGAGGGGGGTACGATTTGTCCTTACCAGTATATATAGATGTGCGTCTGCTAGCAAGCGAAAGATGTAAACTTGACTTAACGTGGCAAGAATAACTTGCTAGTTGGCAATGTAAATACTTTATTACCCTGT
This sequence comes from Sinonovacula constricta, assembly GCA_007844125.1. Taxonomy (NCBI): domain Eukaryota; kingdom Metazoa; phylum Mollusca; class Bivalvia; order Cardiida; family Solecurtidae; genus Sinonovacula; species Sinonovacula constricta. Next base: position 30,466,836 of record CM017557.1, read on the forward strand.
CGGTACGTTAGATGAGTAGATATTTATGTATTACGTCTATTCGTTTGACGTCTTGCAAATCTTAATACAAAATTATGTTGTCTTAATACAATGGAGTTTCTGGATAAATGTAAATTTCGAGATGATACCTGTTTTTTTGCATTGTTTATATATACATTTGTTATAAAACGTGAAACGTGGCATATGGCAAGATGGATGTGAGAATGGCTGCTATGTGTGAATCAATACAACCTTGTGTTAGAATAAATAAAAATGGTTTGTACAATATTTTTAAAAGCTTTAATAAAATACGTCAGAAGTATTGTGTTTTAAGGAAAACAAATATTAAGGCATTCAGCGCAGTCGTTTCTTTTAAAGTTAAAAGTGAATTGATTTAACCTACACCATATAAAGCCACAATCATTATCGCTTGCATAATAAAAGTTGATGCAGTTTTTTTATAAATAATTTATATGCATAATAATAATAATAATGTGCAGTTTCTCATAATCAGGCGCAAAAATGCAACAAAAATAATGGCATTGGGGTACTATCAGTGGGAGACCCTGTCAGTGGGGGACCCTATCAGTGTGGGGGGGGGGGGTCTGTCAGTGTGGGACCCTATCAGTGGGAGACCCTATCAGTGGGAGAACCTATCAGTGGGGGACCCTATCAGTGGGAGACCTTATCAGTGGGGGACCCTATCAGTGGGAGACCCTATCAGTGAGAGACCCTGTCTGTAGGGGACCCTATCAGTGGGGGACCTTATCAGTGGGAGACCCTATCAGTTGAGGACCCTATCAGTGGGAGACCCTGTCAGTGGGAGACCCTGTCAGTGGGGGACCCTATCAGTGGGGGACCCTATCAGTGGGAGACCCTGTCAGTGGGGGACCCTATCAGTGGGAGACCCTATCAGTGGGAGACCCTGTCTGTGGGGGACCCTATCAGTGGGGGACCCTATCAGTGGGGGACCCTATCAGTGGGAGACCCTGTCAGTGGGGGACCCTGTCAGTGGGGGACCCTATCAGTGGGAGAACCTGTCAGTGGGAGACCCTGTCAGTGGGGGACCCTATCAGTGGGGGACCCTATCAGTGGGAGACCCTGTCTGTGGGGGACCCTATCAGTGGGAGACCCTATCAGTGGGAGACCCTATCAGTGGGAGACCCTATCAGTGGGAGACCCTGTCTGTGGGGGACCCTATCAGTGGGGGACCCTATCAGTGGGGGACCCTATCAGTGGGGGACCCTATCAGTTGGAGACCCTATCAGTGGGGGACCCTATCAGTGGGAGACCCTGTCTGTGGGGGACCCTATCAGTGGGAGACCCTGTCAGTTGGGGACCCTATCAGTGGGGGACCCTATCAGTGGGGGACCCTATCAGTTGGAGACCCTATCAGTGGGGGACCCTATCAGTGGGAGACCCTGTCTGTGGGGGACCCTATCAGTGGGAGACCCTGTCAGTTGGGGACCCTATCAGTGGGGGACCCTATCAGTGGGAGACCCTATCAGTGGGAGACCCTATCAGTGGGAGACCCTGTCTGTGGGAGACCCTGTCAGTGGGAGACCCTGTCAGTGGGGGACCCTATCAGTGGGGGACCCTATCAGTGGGAGACCCTATCAGTGGGAGACCCTGTCTGTGGGAGACCCTGTCAGTGGGAGACCCTGTCAGTGGGGGACCCTATCAGTGGGGGACCCTATCAGTGGGAGACCCTATCAGTGGGGGACCCTATCAGTGGGAGACCCATTCTGTGGGGGACCCTATCAGTGGGAGACCCTGTCAGTGGGGGACCCTATCAGTGGGGGACCCTATCAGTGGGAGACCCTATCAGTGGGAGACCCTATCAGTGGGAGACCCTATTAGTGGGAGACCCTGTCAGTGGGGGATCCTATCAGTGGGGGACCCTATCAGTGGGAGACCCTGTCTGTGGGGGGACCCTATCAGTGGGAGACCCTATCAGTGGGAGACCCTATCAGTGGGAGACCCTGTCAGTGGGGGACCCTTTCAGTGGGGGACCCTATCAGTGGGAGACACTATCAGTGGGAGACCCTGTCAGTGGGGGACCCTATCAGTGGGGGACCCTATCAGTGGGAGACCCTGTCTGTGGGGGACCCTATCAGTGGGAGACCCTATCAGTGGGGGACCCTATCAGTGGGGGACCCTACCAGTGGGAGACCCTGTCTGTGGGGGACCCTATCAGTGGGAGACCCTATCAGTGGGAGACCCTGTCTGTGGGGGACCCTATCAGTGGGAGACCCTGTCTGTGGGGGACCCTATCAGTGGGAGACCCTATCAGTGGGAGACCCTATCAGTGGGGGACCCTATCAGTGGGAGACCCTATCAGTGGGAGACCCTATCAGTGGGGGACCCTATCAGTGGGAGACCCTGTCTGTGGGGGACCCTGTCAGTGGGGGACCCTATCAGTGGGAGACCCTATCAGTGGGAGACCCTGTCAGTGGGGGACCCTATCAGTGGGGGACCCTATCAGTGGGAGACCCTGTCTGTGGGGGACCCTATCAGTGGGAGACCCTATCAGTGGGAGACCCTATCAGTTGAGGACCCTATCAGTGGGAGACCTTATCAGTGGGTGTGTCAGTGGGGGACCCTGTCAGTGGGAGACCTTATCAGTGGGGGACCCTATTAGTGGGCCTATCAGTGGGAGACTCTATCAGTGGGGGACCCTATCAGTGGGAGACCCTATCAGTGGGGGACCCTATCAGTGGGAGACCCTATCAGTGGGAGACCCTATCAGTGGGAGACCCTATCAGTGGGAGACCCTATCAGTGGGAGACCCTGTCAGTGGGAGACCCTATCAGTGGAAGACCCTATCAGTGGGAGACCCTATCAGTGGGAGACCCTATCAGTGGGGGACCCTATCAGTGGGAGACCCTATCAGTGGGGGACCCTATCAGTGGGAGACCCTATCAGTGGGAGACCCTATCAGTGGGGGACCCTATCAGTGGGAGACCCTGTCAGTGGGAGACCCTGTCTGTGGGAGACCCTATAAGTGGGGGACCTTTCAGTGGGAGACCCTGTCAGTGGGAGATCCTATCAGTGGGGACCCTATTAGTGGGCCTATCAGTGGGAGACCCTATCAGTGGGAGATCCTATCAGTGGGGGACCCTTCAGTGGGAGACCCTATCAGTGGGAGACCCTGTCAGTGGGAGACCCTGTCAGTGGGGGACCTTTCAGTGGGAGACCCTGTCAGTGGGAGACCCTATCAGTGGGGGACCCTATTAGTGGGCCTATCAGTGGGGGACCCTGTCAGTGGGAGACCCTATCAGCGGGAGACCCTATCAGTGGGGTACCCTGTCAGTGGGAGACCCTATCAGTGGGAAACCCTGTCAGTGGGAGACCCTGTCAGTGGGGGACCCTATCAGTGGGGGACCCTATCAGTGGGAGACCCTGTCAGTGGGGGACCCTATCAGTGGGAGACCCTATCAGTGGGAGACCCTGTCTGTGGGGGACCCTATCAGTGGGGGACCCTATCAGTGGGGGACCCTATCAGTGGGAGACCCTGTCAGTGGGGGACCCTGTCAGTGGGGGACCCTATCAGTGGGAGACCCTGTCAGTGGGAGACCCTGTCAGTGGGGGACCCTATCAGTGGGGGACCCTATCAGTGGGAGACCCTGTCTGTGGGGGACCCTATCAGTGGGAGACCCTATCAGTGGGAGACCCTATCAGTGGGAGACCCTATCAGTGGGAGACCCTGTCTGTGGGGGACCCTATCAGTGGGAGACCCTGTCAGTTGGGGACCCTATCAGTGGGGGGCCCTATCAGTGGGAGACCCTATCAATGGGAGACCCTATCAGTGGGAGACCCTGTCTGTGGGAGACCCTGTCAGTGGGAGACCCTGTCAGTGGGGGACCCTATCAGTGGGGGACCCTATCAGTGGGAGACCCTATCAGTGGGAGACCCTGTCTGTGGGAGACCCTGTCAGTGGGAGGCCCTGTCAGTGGGGGACCCTATCAGTGGGGGACCCTATCAGTGGGAGACCCTATCAGTGGGGGACCCTATCAGTGGGAGACCCATTCTGTGGGGGACCCTATCAGTGGGAGACCCTGTCAGTGGGGGACCCTATCAGTGGGGGACCCTATCAGTGGGAGACCCTATCAGTGGGAGACCCTATCAGTGGGAGACCCTATTAGTGGGAGACCCTGTCAGTGGGGGACCCTATCAGTGGGGGACCCTATCAGTGGGAGACCCTGTCTGTGGGGGACCCTATCAGTGGGAGACCCTATCAGTGGGAGACCCTATCAGTGGGAGACCCTGTCAGTGGGGGACCCTTTCAGTGGGGGACCCTATCAGTGGGAGACACTATCAGTGGGAGACCCTGTCAGTGGGGGACCCTATCAGTGGGGGACCCTATCAGTGGGAGACCCTGTCTGTGGGGGACCCTATCAGTGGGAGACCCTATCAGTGGGGGACCCTATCAGTGGGGGACCCTATCAGTGGGAGACCCTGTCTGTGGGGGACCCTATCAGTGGGAGACCCTATCAGTGGGAGACCCTGTCTGTGGGGGACCCTATCAGTGGGAGACCCTGTCTGTGGGGGACCCTATCAGTGGGAGACCCTATCAGTGGGAGACCCTATCAGTGGGGGACCCTATCAGTGGGAGACCCTATCAGTGGGAGACCCTATCAGTCGGGGACCCTATCAGTGGGTGACCCTGTCTGTGGGGGACCCTGTCAGTGGGGGACCCTATCAGTGGGAGACCCTATCAGTGGGAGACCCTGTCAGTGGGGGACCCTATCAGTGGGGGACCCTATCAGTGTGAGACCCTGTCTGTGGGGGACCCTATCAGTGGGAGACCCTATCAGTGGGAGACCCTATCAGTTGAGGACCCTATCAGTGGGAGACCTTATCAGTGGGTGTGTCAGTGGGGGACCCTGTCAGTGGGAGACCTTATCAGTGGGGGACCCTATTAGTGGGCCTATCAGTGGGAGACTCTATCAGTGGGGGACCCTATCAGTGGGAGACCCTATCAGTGGGGGACCCTATCAGTGGGAGACCCTATCAGTGGGAGACCCTATCAGTGGGGGACCCTATCAGTGGGAGACCCTATCAGTGGGAGACCCTGTCAGTGGGAGACCCTATCAGTGGGAGACCCTATCAGTGGGAGACCCTATCAGTGGGGGACCCTATCAGTGGGAGACCCTATCAGTGGGGGACCCTATCAGTGGGAGACCCTATCAGTGGGAGACCCTATCAGTGGGGGACCCTATCAGTGGGAGACCCTGTCAGTGGGAGACCCTGTCTGTGGGAGACCCTATAAGTGGGGGACCTTTCTGTGGGAGACCCTGTCAGTGGGAGATCCTATCAGTGGGGACCCTATTAGTGGGCCTATCAGTGGGAGACCCTATCAGTGGGAGATCCTATCAGTGGGGGACCCTTCAGTGGGAGACCCTATCAGTGGGAGACCCTGTCAGTGGGAGACCCTGTCAGTGGGGGACCTTTCAGTGGGAGACCCTGTCAGTGGGAGACCCTATCAGTGGGGGACCCTATTAGTGGGCCTATCAGTGGGGGACCCTGTCAGTGGGAGACCCTATCAGCGGGAGACCCTATCAGTGGGGTACCCTGTCAGTGGGAGACCCTATCAGTGGGAAACCCTGTCAGTGGGAGACCCTGTCAGTGGGGGGCCTTTCAGTGGGACACCCTGTCAGTGGGAGACCCTATCAGTGGGGGACCCTATTAGTGGGCCTATCAGTGGGAGACCCTATCAGTGGGGGACCCTGTCAGTGGGAGACCCTATCAGTGGGAGACCATGTCAGTTGGAGACCCTGTCAGTAGGGGACCCTGAGACCTACGAATAACGTCCCTCAGTCTTATGAAACATCACTCTATGTTTACATTCTATATTCGAAAAATAAACGTCATCTCTCATGTATAAATTTAAGTCAGAGTTCCGCGCGAAAGTTTATAAATGTTCGACATCCAAGTCGCCTTAGTGAGCAAGCGCTTTAAGCTAAGACGTGATTGGCAAGATTCTATTTCCTTAACTAGTGTTGATCCTATGTATTTCCAGGACGCATATACACATAAATTCCATGTGTACAGAGATACTAACCAGGATATTGTTAGTTTGATCCACATTATGTTGTGTTGTTGTTTTTAAATTTAATTTAACATGTGTATATTATACTTTATAAGAAGGACACACAGTATGCTTGTAATATTTCAACCTTCTTAAGTAAGCATTAAAATATATTAAAAAGTGTCGCTTATAAATGCATACCTTTTCATGCGTGCTGTATAATGAAATGTCAGTGTCGCTAGAATATATATGTAGGAGAGTACACTGTTGGTACGGACGTCGGTGTAAAAGCTAAATTGGTAGTGACATTGATAATAAATCGCAAACAGATGGTATAACTTCGGTACAGGACCTAGTAGCGCAATCGGTAATGCGTCGGCTCCAGGTAGGGGGGGGGGGTCCCAGGTTTGATCCCGGGTCGCTACATACTGAAGCCTTTAAAAATGGTAATGGTATAGCCCCCTTGCTAACGCTTAAGAAGACATCAGGGTAGTACCATGACTGGTTGGCCTTGCGTCAGACAATTTGACTCGCGGCACGCTATGTACTGTGAAGGCAGCACTATATCTGTTTCATGTACACGTCGTCTCTAGAACTGAAATACTGTTGGTGGGACGATAAACCCAATAAAGAAACAACAACGAACACAACATCAGATCTTTGGTTTTATAACGTAAATCACAGATCAAGCGCAAGCTTTTCCTTTTTTGTTTAATATTTCATCAAAACGAATGTGCATATAAATTCAGCAAAAATAGCAAAAAATATCGCTGATTAAAATATAAAGCATATGTCATCTTAAATTATCATTAATCTAGGAAGACGATCCCATTATATCATTTAAAAGCCACGTGGTTACAATGTGTCGTATAAGTATGGCGTGCCTAATGTCAATTAAAATAATTGCTTCAGTATATGCATGTCTCTTCATTTTATTCACAATGTGAAAAGCAACAAACATGCCACGAACACAAACAATAAGGAAATAAATAAATATATCGTATAAACAAATATGGGAGAAGCTGAGTAAACACGTATTTTGTTTGGAGTATCAATCAGAAACAGTTAATAAATTAAAAACTCGTTTATATATTAATGAACTATAAAACATAGTAAATTTTATGTTTTTATAAATGTCGAGGAATGTAATTAATATGAGTTAAATGGCCACTGTAATGCTCTTTTAACTAAAAAAGGAGAGTTTCAATTTTAGCGTTGTTGAGCTTCAAAAGGCCTAAATAGTAGAAAAAAGTCGCGACGCTGTCCTATTCTACCAACCAAAAGCAACACAGTCTTTTGAAGTCACATTGTGTTCACCTAACATATTGTGATCATACGTAATATTAAATAAATGTTTATGTTTATTGGGTATATAGTGCTGCTTTCACTGTGTATAGCATGCCGTGAGCCCCTGATTCACGCCAATCAGTCGTCGAACTACCCTTACAGTTGCTTGAGCGTTAGCATGGGAACTATCACTACCATTTTTAACGACTTTGGGATGTCGCGGCCCGGAATCGAACCCAGGGCCTCCTGTACCTAAAGCCGACGCTCTACCGATTGCGCTACCAAGTCGGGTTATGTTAAATCTATTGTGGTTGAATACAATTGTGCTTTTTAACAAAGAACGAAGAAATAAATTTGTTCCCATACACCACCACATACCTTAGTTAATACATCCTGAGCTCTTAGTGTGCTTAGATCGGATTGATCATGTTTAGACAAATTCTATAGATCATGTTCAGCCGAGGGTTGGGGTTGTGTTCCTACAGAAACTTTGCTATTTATTCTGACTTGAACTGAGAAATTTTCTTAAGTTTTGCAATAGTTTCGTACATATAAGAAATGTACTTAACTTTAATTTATAAAAACATCAAAACTGAGAAATGTCCTAAGATTTTTCTTTTTAAATTTAAGGAAATTTCTTAGTTTAAAAAATACACGTACTTCCCCTGGTAAGCATCTACATTTCTTGCTTATGTGTCCATACAAGAAAATAGTGTAAGCTTTCTTTGAAATTTGAAGTATTTATAAAATTTGCTCTTAATATGTGAATAAAGTTGGCACGATACAAGTACAAGTAAATACGATAGAAGGTAAATAGACAGTTTTTTGGTAAATTTTCCTATTTTCGTTCATTTACATAGGTAAAGACAAAATGACTCCTTGAACGTTGGGGAGCCCTATGTAGTAAATTAAGCATTTTATACTTTGACAAACTTCATAACACACGTTTTCTTCATCAAACACAATCAGAGGTAAAGACGTAAGTAAAATATACGTAATGGTATATTTGATACATAGAACCAAATGAATTCATTGCATAACAGGAAGACATACTTGCTTTCAAAATTCGGAAAACTTAAAGTAATAACAGAGGGATAAACTGGGATTCGAATAGCATATACAGTTCTGTAATTTTATTACCAAACTTATTTGATGGAAAACACAAGCACGTTCTGTTAAATCAAAATTCTTTTCATAAACCATTTCGACATATTGTTTCAATAATATATGGCACGTGAAGCTACTTTGTCGTCATACTGGTAATATTTGAATACATCTGTTGCTACGTTTTGGCAACTTATAACTGAATCTCCAGCTCAAATTAACTCATTAGTCAGTGAAAATCGTAATTATGAGACAGAAGGTAAGAATCTGATGGTACGGTTTAAATGAAGTATAGAATAACCGGTTACTTCTATTAAGGAATAATGAGCTGTCGTCATTCTTTTTCGCCTGTGCCGAGGTTATGTCCAACCTTAATACAGGTAGGCAACACTGGAACAAGCAAATACATGAATTGACACAAAACTTAGCATGGAACTACTTAATTGGGAGTTGTCTAGAAACTGAAGAGTATTCCAGTATTGCCCACGGTGATCCGGTGGGTATAAGTCGGCTGTTAAGCAATGTATATTACCCAACTTCAGCAATGACGAACGTACGGAATCATGACCACGTCACAGATTTATTTATCTGACGGCGATAGGCATTTTTGTAAGTTGTTACAGCAAAAAACATCAGCCAACGATATTATATTAAACACTTCGTTAGTGCAAAACACAACGTTGGTGTTGAATTGTTTGATATCATGATAAATATAAAACAGTTCAACACAAAACGTTGTGTTTTACACTAATGAAGTGTAATCAACTGAACCATTATACTTGCAAGCGACACGTTTGTAACCATAACAAAAATCTTAAAAGGCACACCATTGCATCATAGTATAATATTTGTCTTGACCCGTACATCCGGTTCCAGTGACACGTGCGGAGAAGCGCATCACAACTTCAAAAGGTACTAATACATGTTCAACCAGTGTTTTAGAACATCAAAACGCGTTATAAATGTTGCTTTTTCTTTTAAGAATCACAAATGAAGTATTTTATATACTGGAAATACATTTAAATTGATAATATATATTATATATGTATAAAACTAATTAATAGATAACGTAAAAACCATTCGGGCTATAATTATAGTCTAAATTTCCTTATACGTTCATGTTGGCAAGTTTGTTGATAATATGCGCGTATGTATAAGGATGTTAATAATGCTGTCGGTCAGACAGAACTTTAACATGTATGTGTACACAGCGTATATGTACTTGTGAATATCGGTATGTCGCCTCTACATGCATGTAACATTTGGACAAGCGTGATGTTTCTTTCGCAAAACAGTCTTTCCTCTCATTTTCTGTCTGTTTCTGTTTCTGTTAAATTAAATGGAGAATGGAGCTGATGCTATTCCAATCTGAAAACACTGTTAAATACAGCGCTCGTGAACGTTTCTATAATTAACAAGATATACTACATCGACTATAAAACTCCCAAGCGATTACAAACTTAATTATTCACCGATTAAAACACTGCATTCAGAAAGAGCTTTTCATTTTCTGTAACAATTGATAGTCTTCGGACTTATAGATGTTCTCATTAAATTACAACCGAGATGTATGTCCTAAGGAAAGTAAAGAACAAGCTGCACACTAATTGCGGTGTTATCCATTGACGAGACTTAACTTGAATGTTCCAGAGGGACGAGGCTTGTGTTAATATTTCACATATAGATTTTCTTACATCGTAAATTATATTTCCGTTACACAGTCGTACAATGATTTTTGTAGTGGTTTATTTGTAAAAGGAAAAACAGTAAATGCAAGTAAAAACTCCTTCAGTGTGACTAGCCATACTAAAATGAGGAAGTTTTGTCTTATTGTACGACTTTATAGGTGGTATCCCGGAGTTTGCCTATATCTAGTACATGTAACATCTTGTTCTGTGGAAATATTGGCATTATTTCTGAATAAAACCATACTTTGGTCTACTTGAAGTTGATTTTTAACGCTACCTATATTGATAAACGTACACATTACGATAGAAATACTTTAAATAGTCATTCTTTTTTAAATCTACAAATAAGCACGATAGTGATCTCTACTAAAAATAGATATATCAGAGCAGACCTAGATGACGATATGACGAGAGCTCAAAAGTTAGTTGTCACGAGGATTTCTGAGTTTAAAAATAGCTTAGCGCGGTTCATATAAGAACCACCTGATAGCAGTGACAAGTGTGGATTTATGTTTCACTGTCCACACAGGTTTATGGCACCAATGCACAGCATTTTGCAGGACCTTTTTAGTTAATAGTTATTTAGGAAAGAAAATGTTTGGTTTATACTGTCGGATACCACCTTTAACGAAATCGACATAAACGCAGCCTTGTGACAACGCTATGCATTAATTTATTAAACAAAAGTTAACAGTCACTGATACTATCTGTTATTTCATGATTTCGAGGGTTTGTATTTCATAATTCAAATAGACAGTACAATCACACACGAAAACAAAAATGCGCGAAATGATTAATCTCTAAATGATTTGTCTTTTCTCTTAAATATTATTCATGACTTGATTTGTAAACAGAAATATAAAGTGCCCTACGTCAAAAAGAATGTTGACCAGAACCCGTTCTGGCGATATTAAAGAAAATAAACAAATTTCTTAGATACGTTTACATGTTGCGGTGTTACTGTGTATGCAGTTTGCGTCAGTTTTAAACATTGTAATTTCTCACCATCGTAATTATATCACAGCTAATATTCATCAGCTACATCTACCAGCAGCTTAGGTAATTACAACAGCTTAGAGGGTATAGAATGTACTTTGCCGCTTTTGTGCAACCCATTTTTGATGACCGTTTTCTAGTAATCTTCTTTTCTATGGCGCCATTACACAGCCAGTCGCACATCACTTATATATTTGTGTTAAGTGTAATAAATGTTGCTTCTAGCGTAGTTCAGTTTGCTTATGCGTGTTCCAGATGTTGCCTACATATATTCGTATGCTATACAGATTCATTATTTTGAGTGTAAAATTGTTTTGGTGGCAATATGTACAAAATAACCCTTGTCTTGCTTGAGCGATTTAAAGTAATTCAACACCTTATCTATGCACATGCATAATACGCGCACATGTAACGCGTAAACAGCTCAGCATAAATTCTGTTTGTCATTTAATTGTCCATGCATCCCCTAGAATAGATGTTATGTTCTCAAGTAAATAAAATGTAGATATAGCAATCTGTTTAAAGAAAAGATCACAAACATATCAGCCTATGATACGGTAATTTCGAAAACGCATCATCATAAAAATTGAACTTGGTACTCTAATAGCCCCTGTCTGACCAGTTTTGTCTAGACCATTAGAGTTAAAACCGTTCTGGTGATATTATAGACGATAGATGAGGTCTTTCTCAGCTACGTTTACATGTTGCGGTGACACAATGTACGCAGTTTGCGTCACTTGTAAACATTTAAATCCTTTAATAATCATTCTCTGTGGACAGAAAGACACGTCAAGAGAAGATGTAAAATTAAAACCTTTCCACCAGTTTTACACTTCATAGCACGAATAAATAAACATTTTAAAATCATTTATTCGACATTTTTCTGGGAGAAAATTGCTGAAAATAACCTACTGATTTTCACAGGCAGAAATGCCATCGATCATTTCGATTTGTATTTTTCTCCTGAGGCCAAGCCGTTTTGTTTTGCACCAAATTACTCCATTTGCACATGACGCGAACAACAGCACGCAATCAGTTCATTCATTATTTGTTTCATACTGAGTGTAATGAAGTTAGCGTTTGTTGAAACGAAACGAAAACTAATCATGAACGTTTACTCTGTCAATCACGTTGTTTTACCTTATTTATTACGGTATTCAATATTCCGTGGTTTCTGAAATAATACTACAAAACTAATTCGTCGATTAAAACCAGAGGCTGTTAATGTGAAAAGGAAGAAGAAAAGAGATAATGACAAAACCGAAATAATAAACAATAACTGTTTGTAGTATTCGGACCAAGGACAGCTTGTATGGTGGTTCAGTGCCATACTGTCTGCACCATTGAGTCTGGGTACACGACGTTTTCATGTAGTTTAGTTTTAATCATACACATGCTCTTGGCACAATGTTAACGTTTACATTTCAACATATATTACCATTTTGACAGACTTCATTCGGCGCTGGTCATTTAGGGTGGGTTAATGTCGGCCCAATGAGGAGGTTATCGCTATTGGTTTGGATCGCCTATCGTGTCATAAATTTCTTGTTTTATACTTTTTATACCAGTTATATTGTTGCTGTTTTCCTCGAGATTGTGAATATTCATCGAAAAAGAGGAGGACCGTTTTCCTAATATTTTACAGTAACAGACGAAGATAACAAAATAGCTCTAGCTCAGATATCTTAAAATTGACTAAATAAAACACAAATACATTGTGGTTAAATCAATATTAACATACTAGTTGAATTATCACACAAACCAAGGCTTTTCTTAGTACAATCTATGACACTTGGAACAACGTTGTTGTTATGGTAGTAGCTAATTTTCGATCAACGTTGCAAACTTTTCAGAACTTACCCACTTGTTTCAAATTATCTGATATACAGGTTAAAATCTGCTTTAAAAGATTATGATCTGCTAAATATTTAAAACAAGTTTCATTACTGAACTGCTTTCTGAAAATGTTACCTCTTTCACTTATATCCGGCCAATGTGAACATGCACACAGTTGATTTAAATATTGAACTTAAAGCTGTATATTTTTAATATTATATACCCTATGAATTTGAAGCATTTTGATTGGCCGAGAGCTTCGCACGCGCGAGTCCGAAAAAAGAGTGATAACTACTCCGGGAATGAATATTGACCTTTGCAATTCTCACGACGTGTTCATTTTTCATGCGCATTAACATGTCTTCGAACGATTTGGAAACCTTGAAGAAAAATATTGAATCAAATCAGAAAATTAAATGTTAAAAATGTGTTCTAGATCTGTGTTGTTATTTAATAGTTAGTCTTCATTTTGGTAACATACTACATAAAAATGATCATACGATAAGTTGAGGTCAATATTATCAAACCAGCACAATGCTTCAAATTGGGTATTTAATATTACAAGTAAATACTAATGTTTTGCGGATCTGGGTAGTGTGGTATCGATCTCGGACTTTTTCGTCCTCGGTCAATATCACACTACCCAGGTCCGCAAAACTACATATCGACCTCAACGTTAGTATTTATTTGTATAATATTACTATCAATGTATAAAGGACATTAAACACGAGGGCTATATGTAAATTGTTTCCCGCTTTCGTTTTTCATCTCTACAAATAAGAGAGCATTTGCAAGCATCATCTGACCGGACCTGGTAGCGTTATAAGTAGAGCGTCAGCTCCAGATACGGGAGGCCCCGGCATCGATCCTGGGCCGCGACATACCAAAGTCGAGTACAAATAAAAATCAAATGAATGCATAAACATGCCCTTCGTATTAGTCTTATTCTGCTGGGGATTAGTACAAGGATATGAATGGAGTGGTCATTCGATATGATTGTCAATGTGGTATAATATTATACTGACATTGCATCCCTAGACGCTTCACTAAATATTCGTATCCCATGTCTATCTATGCTTCGCTACACTAGACCTTATATCGTATGGTGATTTATGGGAGTCATTTGGTGCATTTGCCGCTGGGCATACAAGAACCATTAAATCCATCGTGCAGTAAATTGAGCGTACGTGTATTCATTATTATCGAATGTCACCGTCAGTGCCATTATAAGTTGTCATTATCATCATCATCGTCGTCGTCGTCGTCGTCAAACATCATTGTCGTCGTCGTCATCATCATCATTGTCCTCGTCGAACATCATCGTCTTCATCATCAACATCATCAGCAGCAGCAGCCGCAACAGCAAAACAGCAGAAGAAGCATCATCATTATCATCATTCAGAATAAGGCAAAATGCACTTCTTATTTTATTGTGCCTAATCATCAAATCCACCACGCTTACTGCTATACACAATGGTAAGGTCCTAAAAAGCTTATTAAAAGACCTTACTGCCATCATTAGTACCATATACTAGTACCATCAGTGCTATAACTCGCGTTGCTTCGATTTGCTAATTAGTACACCTAATTTGTACACCAGATGTCGCCTGTGTACATGTGTCATTGGTTGTGGCATGTAAATAAGTGACAACATGATACACTGTAAGGACATGCTTTGGGCAAGAAAAGTAGACGTCATCATGTATGGGAACATGTGTGCTATAGATTGTTCGAAACTGTTAAATTAAGCAATTTATTGCTCAAATACACATCAAATGTATTCTGAGCGACAGCTACGCCGAAGAACACATAACTGTTCTGCAACTCGGACAAGTAATAAAAAGACAAATATGTTAAATTACTAAAAAGTTAATTTATTTACTTATTAAGGGACACACTTGGTGTAGTGGTAGAGTCGCCGACTTGTAACTCCTCTGACCGCCAGCCTCTCACCTCGTGGGTTCGAGTCTCGTGCAGGGCGAAGGACTTAACGTGGGAAAGTCTTCCAGCTGACCTGTGGTGCGCCAGTGGTTCTACCCAGACATATGTTTGGCGTCTTCCTCCACCAAAAAAGCTGGACGTCGCTATAATGATCAAAATTGCTCGCTGAGAGTGTATTTAATAAAAACGGATAGTTATTATAATCGCAATATTTTATAAATTCATAAACACTTGTGTATTTCATTCTTGAAATATTATTGAAACATTTACATCCTATTACAACTAAAACAAATTTAAAAAAAAACACTTCATTTTAACACTTAATTAATCGTCTTTGTAGGTAAGACAGAACAAATTGGGAAATTAATCGAGCTAAATGTTCATTCTTTCCAAGTCTATTAATAATCACGATGGGGATTTCTGCTATAAATAGACACCGACGTCAGTACGGATAATTCAGATGACATAATGTGCACTCAAAAGTAGTGGTCACGTGGTTTCTCCGTTGAAGAACTACGCAGCTTGACTCAGTTATCTACGTGTTTGTAATGACGAGTGTGGTGGATTGCTTCACATTTCACATAGATGTAGGGCATCGTTAAACAGCATGTCCAGGATCTTTACAAGTTGCAATACTTTATTTAGTTGCTTAAGCAACAAAACTTTGGTCCAAACTGTCAGATACCACCTTAAATGTTGGACCCTACAGGGCGTTAGTAGTTGACCTATCAATGCATTTTGGGGTTCATTTTTGGAGCGGACCCCAAAGTGCGCTAGACCCCAAAGTTCGTTCAAACACACGCATGACGATGCTTGAGAATATACCTTTAGCGTTACATTTTACCGGCATGTGCATTTCGAAGTATTTAAGTTTCTGGAATCGTATTCATAAATTATCTTTTTTTTCTTTCTTTAACTAAGAAATTTTCTTAAACTTTTAAAAATACTAAGAAATTTCTTAAATTGAATGGTTTTATGAATAAAACTTAAGAATTGTTAAGGAAATATGTTAATATTTAAGGAAACGTGTTAGTTTAAGAAAGCAAAAAAAACCTATGATTCTTTATGAATACAATCCCTGTTCTCTGAGAAATTAATCACAAAATATTGCTATGAATAATAAGTTGTATAGCATTTAATATTCTAACACAAGCAATCTTTAAAGAAAATTAAACTTTAAAACTTACCTCTGTAACTGACTATTTTATTGCAACAATTTATTGATATTTTCCTCTTTCCCGCCAGGTAGTATTCGGTTGGACGTTTTGGTCGTGTTTTGATTTCTGTCCATAAAGCAATATTTTTCTTTTCGCTTGGTTTGTCTTTTGTAAATTCTTAGCCTCTTGGTTTAGTAAGTCAATATAATACCATTAATGGCCGGTTTCTGCTCGATTTGGATTATACTTGGCATATGAGTTGAATGAAGATATAGTTGTACCACCGTATTTGTTTGAGCAAGAACATAATAATCTGTTATTAATAGACAAAACATCAGTGTGATTAAAGAAAACTGTATAGATTTTTCATCCAATAATTATTTCATGAAAAAAAATCATTAGCCACATGCGGCGTACCTTGACATGCTCAAGCTGTAATCTTATCGACCAGACAATTAAGTTCATGCTTCTCTGGAGATCGAATTTATTTCTGTTTTCGAAAACACACGTCTGGCTAAAGAATGCAAAACTATGACAAAGGATCTCTGAGTTATAAGATAAATTTAAGTTCAAACAAGCACTTGCCTGAGGTACATGCATGCATGTTTTGTGTAAATGAGACTAGAAACACAAAGACGAGATTATCAGTTTCCGCCTGTAGGTAAAATGCAAAATGACAAACTGTTGTTCATAAACCAGGTTTATGGTGATCTCAACTTTGCAGTTTCTGTATACTTTTCTTTAAGTTGAACAATGTCAATAAAATATCCCACAAATCTGCATCTAAAAGCAAGCACCTGCAGTAAATATAAGAAAACTGTTATAAACAGTAAGACAGTAACTGTTTGAAACTATATATAATAAATGCTTGTGGGGAAATTTGTTTTGTTATCTATGTGCAGCCGTTTATATTAAAGAATACAAACTTCTTTTGCCTGACAGGTTTTAATCGAATCTTGTTAAATGTTCTTCGTATGCGGTGTGGCTTTGTAAATGGTAGATGAGACAATTTTTGTATATTGTTTTAAGTAACAAGGTGAAAAAGAAAGACTAAAAAAGCCGAAATATCCAAGCAATTATGTCAGGTTCGCAAGTACTCACTTACTTTAAATACTTCTAGTTAAGGTAGAGCAAGTGTAATGCTTCACCTCCAATTGAAAAGTATCGAAATTAGAGATAAAATGCTTCAAAACTGGGGATTGAGGGTTTGAATCTCGGTATAGGTACGCATAATTAACTTTTTTCTACCTGCTTTTTCATTTTTGCGTTTTTTTTCTTCATCACTCTAACGGATGTAGATTAAAACATGTTTATTTTGTAGTTTGTACATGAATTTTAATCGAATTATCTGTGCTATTTGATTTCTTACCTGATATATTCAGGTCTAAAAAAATCAAAACCATTGTGGTAAAATTATTTTATGTTTAGAAGCATCAACCAAAATACATTATTATACATTTTGGGCAATCCTGAGGTAACTCGATGACTTTTTAACATAGCACAGTTAGCAGTGAAGAAAAATGGGACACTCAGCCGAAAACTGTTGAGCTTGTAAACAATAAATAACATAATTATTTCGGATAGTGTCAACCCAACAAACTAACATGTTTGATTGGTTTATTTAATGCTATAAATTGTTCTCAAACAATGGTCAATAGCAAAACACTACTCCTAAAGAGGATATAGCAGAATATTTGGAGTTTTCTCCTTTCTAAAGCGAATACACCCTAAAAACAATTTTAGCGGAAACAATTGTCCATAAATTGAAAAATGGATGGAGAAACTTCTTTAAATTTGTCATGGACGTCAACATTCAAGTACAACATATTAGTTACTTTTCAAAATCTGTATGTTGTCTTTTACACTTGCTTTACCTTAATAGATTTTAGTCATCAGTAGACGTAGCTTGCCTGTTTGTTCGTTTAATTATTCAAACAAAGACGAATCTGCAATGCAAATAGTACCTTAGATGTGAGATTTTCGTTTTGAATTCGATAACACGTTCGTTGCTTTAAATCCTTCCATTAATGTAGCAGAACGTATGCTGTTATTGGAATCTTAATCCAATAAATTTTTTTTTACCGGCCGCAATAGCTCAATTGGTAGAGCGTCGGCTTGCGGATCGGGAGGTCGCGGGTTCAAACCCCGGCCGGGTCATAAGTGCCCCTGTGCTATAATGATAGAAATGGCGCTGTACAGTATCGACAAAAATGCCGGCAAATCCCATCCAATATTTTTTGGCTTACAACAAAAATTAGTCAACAACACTGTAAACAGTAGATTTGAAAGACAACATGTGTAACTTGTAAAACGATGTTGACTGTGTACTGGTCTTATGTCCATGGACTGGCGACCTGCAGCGTTTACGTGCTAAGTCATATATACATGTAGCTCCAACAGTATAGTATTTGCTTCATTGCAGGGTTAATGGATGGGTCCGAGTCCTGGTCAGGACGCGTACATTCATGTGAGGAGGTTTTCCAGTTAACCTGTGGTGCGCCGGTGGATCGTCGAGGGTATTCCTCTACCAATAATTAGCTGGACGTAGCCAATATGACACACACGCACGCACGCACGCACGCACGCACACACACACACACACACACACACAAAGAATGGTTAATTCATACTTTTCATTATATCGTACAAATTTCACAACACAATACGATAACACTCAGTTCAGTTTTAAATAATTAAGATGGTAGTACAGTGCTGCAAGTTTTTTGTGCCTCCATTAAAATTAACGCTGTCCTGAATACCAAATGATGATATCAATACGTTATTTGAGAGTATTTGTACGTAATCATTTGATCGTCTTGAAAATATAGCGTTCATCCTGCAAGTACATATGAATGGTCGTTTAACTTGACTTTATCGGGTAAGATCGACCATTTTGTAAAAAAAATAATCTAAAATGTTACTTCTGTCAACTTTACTGCGTATCTTGTACATATCATCTTGATACAAACGATATAAAACTACGTGAATTCAAACGCGTAGGAAGTTAAATTACAGTGGCATTAGAAACTTTTTTTCAGTATTCTGTTGCGTGTTGCTATTTCGCATGAAAACCAAGTAGTGATATTCTATGCAATTAAAATATATTACTGTTTGTTGACAATCTGATCATGTATCTGATAACATTAGAAGAAACGTAAGAAGAATCGATATCAACACATGCGCAGTAAGCTTTCTTTTTAAAGTAGACGTGTGGACATGAGCGGATGCACTCTTGTCAACGAAACTATCAAGCCTGGCAAAGTGTAAAGGGAAACGCTGTCTGCATGTGTTTAATTTAAGAAAACAATTCCATTTTCAGTGAGGGAAATTAAAACCGAGATTGAATTTCATGACATAATTACTTTCCTTAACATCAGGCGATATAACAGACGCTAGAGTATTATTGACAACGTATTTCTCCATGTTGACATTGTATTTTGCGTTCCAAATAGAAGTACTCTACAGCCTGTTGTTCTTTTGTTTTGCCAAAAATCGCCTCTGTTTATTGAAATAATATTTAACAGTCTTTCATTTACCATTGTAATTGATAATTTTGTCATTCAAACATCTAATAAAGTGCACATTAAGCAAAACTTGTCGAATTAGACAGATAGTTTATGTGTTTGATTAATGTATTTAATCACCCTTAAATATCCATGTTTCTAAATTTGTAGATGTTTTGTTTTCTTAGACGAGTATGACATTTATTTAACTTTGTTATCACCTTAGTCACGAATACCATATTTTATGTCGTGTTCATTAATTTCTCTGAGAACTTTATCTTTGACCTCACAAGGTCATTGTGATTGTTATTCGAAGGGGCAATAATCTCGTATTGTTTAAAATCTTGTTTACCCGAACGTTTATTGACGAATGCTTTCACGAAGTATTAACTGCAGTGAAATTAATTACGCATACATCTATTCAAATCTGCACTTTTATTCATTATTACTATATTTACATGTACTGCATTCTTTTTATCATCTGTTTTATCTTTATTGTTACTTGCTTGCTTAGTCATAATTTTATTATTTGGTTACTAATCGTACAATTCACACGCATTATGAAGTAGTTTCATTGTGTTTATGAACAGAACAGCAATATTTGTTCAAGACGGTTTAATATTTGTATGTTCCATTCTTTCTCTTTTAAATCTGCATAAAGTTAAGTTAATTATGCAGTTTTTTTGTTTCTTGCAGATGCTGAATTGGAAGAGTTCATTATTCGGATCGTCCAGGCCACTAACCGCGGCATCTCAGCCGTCGGGAACGTGACAACTTCAAATCCCAACTGGAGCTTCGGACAGTCCATATTCTTCGCTAGTACCGTCGTAACAACTATAGGTAGGTGCCAAGTAAACCAGTTTACATAATACAGGTATAATCGTGGACTCAACTGCTAAGCAAAAATATCCAGTGGTACAAAAACCTGCCATTTTCATCGATA
The DNA here is from genome assembly GCA_007844125.1 of Sinonovacula constricta. Lineage (NCBI taxonomy): Eukaryota > Metazoa > Mollusca > Bivalvia > Cardiida > Solecurtidae > Sinonovacula > Sinonovacula constricta. The sequence goes on from CM017557.1 coordinate 30,487,301, forward strand.
TTACCTATTTGCATAAAAAGAAATAGATTTGGTACACTTACAATCCAGTATGATATATGAAAATTCGAGACACGTAGACTGGTATTCACGTTGTTGTTGTTGTTTTGCACTTTTTACTGAGGATTAATATGTTTTAATTAGTACCTTCTACTTGAAAAAAAACACTGTCGCCTATACGTTTAATTGTTTTTCGTGATACAAGGAATTGATGAAAAAGAACCAGATAGTTACAAAAGCCAACTGTTTGATCTAAAAAAACGATTCATCTTGTAGTTGTTGCTTTGTTCGCAAGTAAAATTTCATCGGAATATTATCTTAAGCTTAAGTATGCCTAACAGGCTTGTTTTTATGCTCCCCTGAGCAATAGTGCCATTGTTTGTAGTCGTCGTGCGGTGTCAGAGGCCGGATTGTGTAATCTTCAGAGGCTTCAGTTGTGATAACATTTTTACCAAACTTAAGCCAATTTGTTGTGTACATAAAGTCCTGATTTTAACTCAAACTGTAAGAAAACATTGTAACCTTAAAGGTAACATTTATTACTGAATATTTACAAAACCTTGGCAGACTACATATATAGTGCATAAAATCTTGAATATGTAAACAAAACTAGGTCATGTGGGCCGAAAAGAAGGAGACAGTGTCAAATTTTTGAAAAGAATAAACACTGCCAACACTCCACAGGCTTCATTCATTCCTCGAACGAAACTTTGGAAGAATGGTCACCTGTGAGAAATCAAGGATTACTTCGAAACAGGATCCCGTTGAGCAAAAAGTATGTCACTAGGTTAAGTCATTGAACAACCTTGATTATGTCCTAAAATATTCCAGTTCCTAAAACAAGACGCCTCTTAACGAAAGGTAGACAACCTGTGAGGTAAATGAAAGCTCATTGACTAGATGTGAATTGGCAATTTGTCTTTGGTTCCAAATTCCTGCCAGTGTCTGCTGTTCTTTTGGGATTGATGAAGTTTATTTATATTATAGACATTTTACAATCTACGAGATGTATACAAAGTTTAACATTTCTGTTAACAGGGACAAAGAAGGACTATTAAATCAAACCTGTAGTGAAATTTTATCAAAAATAAGATAAAAATGTGTATGCTTTTTCAAACAGGAAGAGCATACAGTTATGTAAATGTTTTTTCTGTTACTAAATTTATATTCTGAAAAGAGTGAAAAGCTGATAGATTATATTCTTCCTCCAAAAAAAAAGTGTTACAAAGCTAGTGAAACAAAAGGTTTGGACAACTGAATATTGGCATCGGTTAAACTTATTTATTAACAGGCGTAGGGTTATATTTATTTGCACAGTTTAAAAGATTAAAAAAGTTTTAAAGTATATGTATAGACATATTAGTGGCAGGATTCTAAACCATATCCCATATATCATTCAGAAACACGATCTTCCTCTTCCGCAAATTAAGGATGATTAAAATGTAGGAAGATCGCTTTAATCTATAAGCCATAAAACACACCAGAGCATGACATTTCCAGTCTTATCATGTCAGATATACTTTTTACTTTATTACCATGACAAAAGTAAGCAGAGTTAATATCGTGCATTCTTTTTAGAATGATAACAATCTCATGATGACTTGTTTCTATTTCCGGTTTAATTTAACGTAAAATATGCTACATTTTGCAAATGATTGTATAAAAAATCTAAGCCAAAGAAAAGTGGAAAAAATCAGGACCAAGTCAAGTCAATATTGCGTTATTGTCAGATACAAACACAAATAACATCAACTATCGATATCTTTCGGCCGGCATAATGACATAAGGGTCATCAGTGATTTTTGTTCGATTAACCTCAGCGACACAATTTATTAATGCCCCGCTATTGTTGGTTGTGGAGGATCCCAGTCAGATGTCTGGGTAGAACCACTGGCGAACCCCAGTAAAGCTGAAAAGCCTCCCCGCATGAAAGAGTTTGCCCTGAAAGTGACACGTACTTATGGGGTGATGGGACCATAAAACCCCGTGTCTCATAGGCATTGTGTTAAATCACTATATTTGAAGTTCTCCAGTCAGCCCGCCAATGTAATGGTGAATAATATTTGTTATGAAATGTGGCGTTAACGCCATACGGTCTCCGGAAAAAAACCCACAGTGACATTGGTAGAGAACAGTTCAAAACTAAAAGGTTTTGGCGCAGACGACTTACCACAACAATAGCTATTGACCCCGAAATGTGTCTTTTTGGACTTTAATCTAAATGAACATATAAGTACCGGTTGAAATATGTCAAAATTTAACATTTTGTAGGTGAAATGTTTATAAAACTACATAACATGTCGCAGTCAGTACAGCATTGAATTGCTGTTCAAGAGGTCCAGGGTTCGAGTAATACAAAACAACAAGCATTGTAACTTTTATTGTATTGTATGTGTTTTCTTTATCTTCCTTTATTACATGGACAGCTGCAGAATTTTACCGAAAGAAAACATAATTTTACTGTTTTCCAAATAATAAACAACATGTAGTTTGGAATGTGACAGAATGTATAAAAACAGAAATGCATCATGAAACGAAATTATGGATTTTCATTATACATAGGACTTTGTAATATGAAACAAAAATGTACATATTTCTTACTTATAGCATAAACGATATAAGTCAGGTTTCATATAAATCTTATATTAAGAAATGTATTTTAGAAAGAATAGTATTTTTTTAAATTTAACTTTGCTGTCTTAGGATGTAAAATAATCGAAACTAGCGTGCTGTTAAAATAATAATAATGCTATGACTTATTTATTTATTTATTTTGCTTGCATCTGATATTTAAATGTGCCAGTTCATATCAAATGAGACTTAGTGGCAAAGAGTGAGGATCCTAAGCTGGAACTGACTGTTTTGGGTCTGCACAAGCTGTCCTGGCGTGATTCGGTCTTGCTAGATTAGTAAGACTCGTGATAACTGCTCTTAGTTCGGGGACAATACACTTTGATAATTGTTATATTCTATCTTGTTTGCCAGGTTATGGCCGCGTGACGCCACTGTCTGAGGTGGGAAAAGGCTTTTGCATCTTATACGCGCTCATCGGGATCCCCCTGACGCTTGTTATGCTTACCGCGCTGGTAGAGCGTCTCATGATCCTGACCTCAATGCTGCTGCATTTTATGTTTAAACAACTTGGACATCTTTATAAGGTGAGTCTATGTCTGTTTTTAAACTTTGAAACATCTCGAATCTTGAATCTAGAATTGGGAGACTTTTTTAAATCAAAGGTAGTGAGCAGAAAAATGGTAAAATCAGCTTAACAATGAGTTGAGTATGTCAACTATTAATTTCATAAGGATAGTTTGTGTCAAACAAATGAACTTACATGCTTTGTTTGCCTCAATTTATTATTTTTATTTCAAAACAGTTTTCAATAGCTGAACACTTTTCATAAAGAGAATATGACGATTTTATCGAGTTTTAGTCTAAAAATCTTACGGTATGTTTTATATTTGAGCTTTAGATAAACTGATAGTGATTGTTGTTAACGTTTAGCAAGCATTTGTACTTATATGCATACACATCAAAGATTTTACAATCTTGCTGATTTTTTTTCAATCCTGCATATTGCCTATGGCACTTGCTTTACCTTATGTCCATTGAATATGAAATTTAAGCTATACATTGTAATGACCTGATGTATTAACAAGAATATCTGCTCATATGTATTTTTTACATTTACATTTTCCTTACCAGGTGTTGTACATCCAGATAATGCACCTGTGTATTATCGCCGTGTTTGTGCTTGTCTTCTTCTTCCTGATCCCTGCAGCCATTTACATGACTCTGGAACCCAACTGGCAATACCTGGATGCATTCTACTACTGCTTCATCTCCCTCACCTCCATCGGGCTAGGGGACTACGTCCCAGGGGACAACCCCAACCAGCCCCTCCGGCCACTCTACAAGGTCGCCACCACATGTAAGTGTCGTTTTGGGTTGTTTTAGCGGAATTTATTGCATAGATACGCTTATGTCCGAAAAGGCGAACTACAGACATTATTAGGGATACAAACTGGGTAGAAACACCGGAGCCATGCAGTTCTGCTGGAAGACCGACCACTCTGAATTCTCTCACACCAGTGTTTTAATAGATCAGTAATAAAGAGTAGAGTTAATTGTCACAAGTAGCTAAATTGCATTTGCACTATCTATTATATCGTCTGTGCTTGGGATAGAAAATAATATGACCATGTTACATTTGTTATTTTCCACAGTTTAATTTTTTTATTATTTGCTAACCATGTCATGCAAAGGTACACATATGCATTGATAACACTTTAAAATAAGCACTAAATGGCATAGATCTTGATTAGACAGCTCCCAACATATTTGTTTTGGATTAATTCTCGTTGAAATTGCAACTGTTCGAGCATACCTTTTTCAAGAAAAGAACCGAGTATGCGGGTAACAGTGTAGCTTGCAATTATAAATTTCGTAGCAGGCAATAAGTTTAATACGCGGCTGTTTTTCAAAGAATTAATTCACGAAAGAAACCGAGAATGCCGAGGTTAATCATGCAGCTTGCAATTGCACAAATATGTAGCAGACAATAATGAAGAAAGCAAAGTAGCAGAAAGGTTAGACTAGGTCTTTAGCCTAGCGTATTCTAGCACAGAGAGGCGTTTTTCCGAGGCATTATTCTGGTGTTACTTAAAGTAGACCTCAAACTGGCGCATGCAATCAAGAGCGCACTTACACGATCTGTTGTAAAGCATAGACTAGAAAACATTATTTTACACTTTGGATTCAGTATAACTGTACTTTGTTTTATATATTTATTGCCATTATAAGGAGTTGAACTACTCTCTTTGTTGTTATATTTACTTCTAAGACCATGCTCTCTGTGGCGTCTGGACGTCTTACATTTGTGCTCTTTCTGGTATAAATCGTATCTTTTGTATTTCCCATGTCTAGTCTACCTGTTGATCGGCTTGACGGCCATGATGCTTGTACTGTCTGTGCTGTACGAGATACCTGAGCTGAACGTCGGCTTCCTTTTCTACATGAAGAGCGATACTGCCGATAATGAGCGCTTGCGTCTTAAGACATCCGCCACGGCAACGCTACAACAATATACACAGCACGTAGATGACGAAACGCCCAGCGCACCTGTGGAGAGCGAGACGATCCCCAGTTTCCCGCGGCCACAACCCTACCAGAACGCTGAACATATTACGAAATGATAAATATATTTATTTATTTTTACTTTGTAAATATTGCTCTTGTATAAAATGTATTATTTATATTTCTTAAACATTTGTTTTTCATGTATTGTGCTAGAAATAATTAGTCTGTATTTGGCTGATTCTTTGTTTTAAGGACGTAGTGTTTATCGGTGTGTGTCTTTCGAACTACATTTTCTGACTAACAAGGTACTAGTTCATTCCTTGACAAGTGAAGATAAATGCTTTGAACAATAGCATTTGTTTGAGAAATGAGTACATTAAGGTCGTCGCTTTGAATATCAGCTTTGTTACATTTAAATATTGCTGTTGGATATTCCACGTATTATGTGACACCTGTTTGTATTTAATATACTGTGGACAATATTATAATTCATATTTCTTGAAATTGTTATCAATTAAGTGAAAGCATTTAATTAAATTTGTAATTTTATCCAATATTTTAACTTCATTCATATAAAAAGGTTGATAATTTCGGCTAGTTTTCTTACTGGTTAAATTAATTACTTTTGAAAGTAGAAGAACTTTTTCTTAAGTAAAGTCGTATAATTGTTTTTGTTTTAACAAAGTGTAAACATAAATAGCGGTAAAAAATTAAAATAAGAATGTTTTTACTTACGTTTAGAAACTTGATGTTGTGATGTTACTTAAGGTAACTTTATATCATCGAACCATATCAGAGTCTGACTAAAGCCAAGTACATATAGTTCCCTGTTTTTGATGATTAAAAAGCGTTTGTATGATTCTTGGATGTCGTCTTATATAGTTCGAAGCATATTAGGTTGACATCACCATGGCAACCGTTGACAAGTTACAGGGACGCCCGTAGTCGAACGGTTAGTATTGCTTACTTATAATACCTCAGAGGGCACAGCTTGGGTTCGAGTCCTGGTTGGCGAAAACTTTCATGCCAGGAGTTCTTCTATATATGCCAGGTGTCTTCGTTGTTCACCAATAATTAGTTGAACGTCGCCAAAAATGGCCATAGTTGTGTCGCTGCAATATAACGAACATAAACAACAACAACAAAGTTACAATTTCTTACTACCCCGTACTAGTCACCCCCTTACTATTACATACAATGGTACCAAGACATAAGACACCCAGCAACAAATGGTGCATATGATAATCAGACAGCTCCCAGTTGAAGCTGGAGGATCTGGATCTATCACTATTTGCCAAAGCCTGATCTATTAGTGCGTGACAGTGTAACAGACAAGTGTAACATTGGCTTGAGAACCACAATCACTTTTGAGATTTATTCGCCATTGTCACGTCACCATCTATTATAATTTACATGCATTTACATTCCCTTTCGGTATCATATCCGTCGAGGCTAATAGATTTCATTTCAAAGGTTATTGTTGTTACTTATAATGCACTGACATATGTGCATTTTAGACAAATAAGCATTATTTTACTTCGTGTTGGATTTTATATTTCTAAGTATTGTATTTAATAAACGTACCAAAATATGTTTATTCACCTGTATTTAAAAGTTTTATGTGAGACTAATCTAAGATATATGGTTCCATATTGACTATGATTAATGATTTGATTATTAAAGAACTTAGCTTCGAATCCTATCTCAAATATAATATAAATGTTTTGCGTTATAATTTTTTTTTATATTTATCGTGTAGCAGCGCCAACACAAGCAGAAAGTGAACATTAAATACAACATAGAGATTCTTTTGTGATAAAGTAATATGTGGTTGTTTGAAAATGTCAATTAAGCACATTTTTCAAAGGTTGTGATTGTGTTCATGTCATTGGTATATGTGTGCAAATTTATACGCATATTGTCCTACATGACTATCATTTAGATAATATTTATTTCGACGTTATTACGTAAGATGGTGTAGCCTGCTTAGGCTAGTCAAGACGTTTGTTGTGATTGAACCGAATGATTGCTTTTTTCTTCATCAATGTGAAAATACGATATTTGCATTTATTTAATAAATTTGAATTACCATGTGTGACTAATATGGATTTATTCATCATCATAACAACTGTAGATCAACGTATCACAATCGTGGGCAATAATCATGATTTTCTTACTCTTAAACGTGTTGCTGCCTGCAAACAGAGCCCTCTAGCAGTTTGGTTTTAATTATGTTAGTAACGTATATTGTAATCATTACCAGTAATGCGTATACTGATTGTGAGAATGTCATTTAAACAAGAAAGATATTACCTGACATAAATTGAACTTAAGGAGAACATTGTGTCGAGTTTGGACCTTTTGCATCGACATTTATAAATGGACAATTGCCAATTTGCATCATCGTGTTTAATTTATATCATATGTAAATGATATCACATATTGTTCATACCTTTTGTTTAAATTTTATAACAATAATTTAAGAAACAAACGTGTTTTAAGAAGCAAGGAGCAGAACATGTTTGCTTCGTGTGTTAAAGCTGTTGAAATAGTTGTTTTACACATTTTATGACTAAAAACAAGCGAAAGCTTATCTTCATAGAATAAAGCCACAATGGGCATAGTTGGATAGGTTTTCAGGGATATTGTATTAAACTGATGAAAAGTTTTATTAACATTTGTAATCAAACATTCCGTAATACTACATGCTAGAGCTCACAATAACCAAGATTTATGTATGTCCTTTAACACCGAAGATACTAACAAGGCACAGAATGTACTAGATATATATTTAACTTTTTTATATAAAAGTAAAGATGGCTAAGAAGAAAACAAACAACATCTATGATAAACTACAATGAGTTGTAGATTACTTGTCCTATTAACAAACTAGCTTGGGAACAATATCTATTGATGGCTTCGACATTACTATTTTACTGTATAGATTGTATAGACTGTATCATGTAGTAGGATTTTGACTGTGCTTTTGCTATTGTAGTATGTTAATTGCTGTTTCCTTCTTTATATAACAGAAGACGCATGCTGTACACGTTCTTCTGATTGATAATTATTATTTACAAACTTTTTACATTGTTGTACACTGTGGAGTATGTTTGCCCTGCCGCCCCAAAGTATGAATAAACTTATTATTTTGTTGTTATCTTTTGTTCACTTAAACATTTAAATACTACTAAGATCAGCTAGCGAGTTTATTGTTTTCTCAAACCTCTTACTTTTAATTCGATTGATTAAATTATGTCGCCATTTATTGTAATATTTAAAAAAATGATTGAGAGAAAATAGAACAAAAAAGTACTGACGAGTTGTAAATCAATTAGCCTTTTTTATTAGTTAGCCCGAGAAAGGTATTATTCTTGTTTTTAACATCTACCTATGAACAAGTAGATTGCAGTTGTTCCATTAATTGTGGTTTTAATAAAGTTTTTTTTGCAATCGCAGCAGTTTTATTACCGATACCAAAGGATGCATGTTTTACAAGTTTTCTTCTGTTCGTCAAATATTATTTACAAAGTTTATACATTGTTGTACACTGTGAAATATGTTTGCCCTATCGCTCCCGAAGTATACCTATACGCGTTATTCTGTTTTAACTGTTGTTAACTTTAAATTTTAAATACCAGTAAAGGTGAAGATCAAACAGCGAGTTTGTTGTTTTTCCAAACCGATTTGTTTTAATCTGCTTGATTGAGCTCACCTGACTTGGAGTGCCTGTCCCTGAGTCGATGACTGATAACTTACAAGTTCCAGTTCCTCAACTCGTCAACTGAGGACTTCTTCCAGGTGATAACTCTGTACCGTGTTTTTGCTATGGTCACAAACTGTGTGTCGGTGGAAAAGATACGTATTTAAACGCAAAGCAAACAATAAGACTATCATAACAAACGTACCATTTATAAATTAAATGGTCATGCATGATTTGACCGTTACGATTATTGTTGTTGGTCTGTTGTTGGTGATGTGTTTTCTTTCTGAAGCATTTATTAATTAATTTGATAACCAACCAACGTTAAACATTTCACTGGATCGACAAAAGTATATAATGTATAACAATGTATAATCATAATAAATTTCGAAATAACTATAAATAAGGAAGAAAACAACACTTAAACCAACAACTTATTCATCATCTCCTTACCATGTTTTGTCTACATAACATTGCAAACTACTTTGTATACTTCCCGTCATTATAACTGGATTGAGAGTAAAACAATAGGAGCCCTCTTTAAAAATCACTCTTTCTCTACTCTTGATTACTTTCTCAATTTTTGATATAATTGCTTCCTGTATATAGTGTTGAAATATCAACATACGTGATGCAATGAAAACACAAATTTAAGACTATTTTATTCCATTAATTCCACTGACCAAAGGACAAACATAATAATATACATTTTGCTCTTCGTTCTTTTTGTGAATGAATAGAAGAACGTAAAAGTTGACGGCACCCATTGGTGGTCCAGTCTGTTCAAATTTTAGAAAAGTGTGTTTCTATAATCAAAAATATATTTCTTGTTCAGGTCGGGGGATGGGCGGGGTGGGGTGGATACAGCAGAATGAAAGAAAATATTTTTGAATTTCTGTTTGCATATTCTGAAGAATCTGGTTCAATCTGGTACCCCGAAAAAATAGAACACCTATTTTGCCACATCAAATCACGTGACCATTGTGTATAACCATGTGATCATGACTGTCATCTCAAAATGGCGACCACTGTACGGGAACACCTATTCAAAGTGTTGGTTATAGGGGAATTCGGCGTAGGTAAGAGTCATTTACTACATATTGCCGTGAAGTACAACATTTTATTTATGCTTCTAAACTATTTACACCACATGTCCATTAAGCATGTACATGCTAGGTACACTAACGTTTCAGCTGTGGTTTTATCTAGCTCTATATACAATATCATCTGTCAGTCGGGTATTACGCAATCAAAACCAACCCCGAGTCTTTTAATAACAATTTAAATGAGTATTGCTGATATAAATTACGTTTCCAGTATTAGCACTAGAAAACCATAGCGTATATGAAGTAATAAAAACAAAAGTAGTTGTATAAACAATGGTCAAGAATGATAAATACTTTACTCGCTAAGGAAGTGTGATTTGAATTAATCAGTACTAGATAATTGTGTATGTACATGTGGATATATGTAGCTGATTAAACATAGTAGATAGGAATATCGCTGTCTTGGGTTACACACATCTTCCTCTTACAGCATTAGTGGGTCTGTTTGAAAGTGAAAAGGAAGTATAAGCAATCGACAATGTTTGTGCGTTTATTATGAAATATAAATGCATAGTTACACTTTAGTACATTTACGAACATGGAATTAATTCATTTTAACGTAAACAGTCCATGTTCGTTATTTGAAAGGAAGATAATGCCGATCTGTTGTTACATTGCTTGTCTTATCATAATAGATGTACATGTATTTACTACTGTATGTCCAATTTAAGTTACAAATAAAGTACTGATTTAAATTAACTTTTACTTTCACTTTCGCTTTTAACAGCAAAATTGTCATACATGTATACATACATGTTCATGTATATAATGTGGCCAAACAAGGTTGCAGAGGCAACATGGTTATAAATGAACAAAATACGAGCAAACAATATTTATACATTGTCATTGCGTTTGCAGAAAAAATACATTGATTTGAGTGCAGTTATGTTACATGTTTATACTACCATAAAAGAGTTACAGGATTATCGGATAAATCAACATACATATACACATAATATATCTGTCTTAAGAGCACAATAATGGGTTGATTTAGATGGGTGGCGAACAGGCGTAGGCCCCCAACCCCACCGCTAAATAACCAAATAAAGCATTGATACCTGAAAAGGTCTTGCAAAGTGCTTTTAATTGGTGCAAAAGATGTGTGTGAATAGTCAAGAATTAATCCACAATCGTAACTGCAACGAGGTGTTTCCTATCCTGGCCACGCTGCTGAGATAGCTATTTTGAAACTTAGAAAACTTTATTAAGTAGTTCAATATCCCTTCAGTAAGTTTTAAGTACTTCATATCTCCTCAGTATATATAAAGTATTGCAGGATCTCCTCAGTATGTATAAAGTACCGCAGTTTCTTCCCAGAATGTATAAAGTTCTGCACTATCTCCACAGTATGTATAAAGTACTGCACTATCTCCCCAGAATGTATAAAGTACTGTACTTTCTCCACAGTATGTATAAAGTACCGCAATATCTCCCCAGATTGTATAAAGTACTGCAATATCTTCTCAGTTTGTATAAAGTATTGCAATATCTCCCCAGAATGTATAAAGTATTGCAATATCTCCTCAGTATGAATAAAGTATTGCAATACATTCTCAGTTTGTATAAAGTATTGCAATATCTCCTCAGTATGGATAAAGTACTGCAATATCTCCTCAGTATGTTTTAGGTATTGCAATATCCCCTCAGTATGTATAAAGTATTGCAATATCTCCTCATTATGAATAAAGTACTGCAATATCTTCTCAGTTTGTATAAAGTACTGCAATATTTTCTCGGTATGTTTTAGGTATTGCAATATTTCCTCAGTATGTATAAAGTATTGCAATATCTCCTCAGTATGAATAAAATACTGCACTATCTTCTCAGTATGTATAAAGTATTGCAATATCTCCCCAGAATGTATGAAGTATTGCACTGTCTCCCAAGAATCTATAAAGTACTGCAATATCCCCTCAGTATGTATAAAGTACTGCATTATCTCCACAGAATGTATAAGGTGCTACAATATCTCCTCAGTAGGCATAAAGTACTGCAATATCACCTCTGTATGAATAAAATACTGCAATATCTCCAAATTTACATAAAGTATTGCAATATATCCCCAGAATGTATAAAGTACTGCACTATCTCCTCAGTATGTATAAAGTATTGAAATATCTCCTCAGTATGTATAAAGTATTGAAATATCTCCTCAGTATGTATAAAGTATTGCAATATCTGCTCAGTATGTATAAAGTACAACATGGTTCTCTTGGTTTAAAATTAGCTAACTGTGCAGCGTGGCTTAGATAGGAAATACATGTTTGTAATGACGATTGTGTCGTTGTGGTTCACTTTTCCGACAGGTGTAGGACACCAGTTAACAACATTTTACGAGATCTGTCCAGATAACAATGGTTTAAAAAGATGTATAAAGAAACTATTTTCGGTCCAAACTGGATACCTCCTTGAAGTCATCTGTTTATGGTCGATTTGGCAAAGGGTTATTTCAGTTCATTATTTATTGATTCCTCTCATTTAAAAAAAATGTGGTTCTAACTTCATATCTACACTTTATTGATAAAGCCTAGATTGGCCATTGTGAGAAATAAAAAATGCGCTACATATTCAACGTGGACCTGCGTGATGTGCGAATTACATGTTCTTTAAGCAATATCTTTGGCAATGTGTAACAGTTATACATAAACGATTCTCATCCAATATCAAATTTCAATTAAAAGATGTGTATCTCTTATTGCAGGTAAAACATCTGTTATCAAAAGATATGTCGATGGTAAGATTTCTTCCATACTCTTCATTTAAACATATATGTCGCTAAGCGTTCTCGTTATTATTTCTTTTTTTATTAAAATAATCGGACTGAAATAATATGTGAAATAAGTTGTAAATTAAACACTTTATCATTTTATATTGAAAACAAGTTTTATGCATACAATTTTATATTTTTATACTATAATTATATTAATATACCCTGTGTTTTGCATAGGTAGTTTCTCTCCTAACTACAAACTTACGATCGGCGTCGACTTTGCCCTGAAGAACATAAAATGGGACGATACAACAAAAGTCAATCTGCAGCTTTGGTAAGTGTAGCACACTGTTCGTCATATATACCAAACAGATGTGTCGTATGTGATCTACAACATTACACACACGACCATATTTACTACCAAACCAGAAAAACATGTACTGGTTCCCGTGTCATAACCATTTACAGATATGGAAATGATTTTTCCACCAAGTGAAAAGATTTTAAATATTAAAGGTCTTACTCAGTGTTAGCATAGCAAACGACTATGTGTATTTTGGTGACATTGCAGTGAGTTTACAGAATAACCGCAAGGTACCCATAACAAATATTCTATTACAGAATACATTTTACACAAAACCTGTAATACAGAGCAAACAGGTTATATCTTATTTCCCTAGTATGTTTACCATTTAGAAAGTAATCGTTATTTAATAAGTTACATTAAGTTCTTTATCTCAATCCATTTTATGACAGAAATATGTAGACAACTTATTAGGGAGGAGGTATAATATGTATAAAGTCAAACGATCAACATAAACCCCCTTTTTGCAGGGACATCGCTGGTCATGAGAGGTTTGGCCATATGACAAGGGTGTATTATAAATATGCGTGAGTACCCGCCTACTTATCCTCATACTCATCATCATCAACAACAACATTATCATCAACAAGAGCAACATCATCGACATCACTAGTATTTTATGATTGTATCAGGGGGAATATTAGCTTGTATTACAGTATCAGCATTATAATTATATGGCAACTGTTTCCCAGTTGGTCAAATTTGTTAATCAACAAACGTTGTATAAATAAATATGGAATATCACAGTACATTATCTGATCAAAAGATTTAAGCGTGGCCATGATGTTTTTTTTTAAAGAGTGTGTTGTTTTAGTTTTGCGGAATCACAATCGTTGCAATGATTTCAGCTGTGTTAGTCCTTTCAACTTTCGTTAATTCATAAGAGAATATACGTCATGTGTACGAGAGTCATTTAAAAACTGAACTTTAGTTGGCTCTATAGATACGCGATTATTCAACATAAATGTTATAAATCGTGATAGGTGCGGTTTTATGCGCCACGCACACATACATTGCTAGTGATATTGCTTCAGTATATAACAGCTGTACGTTTTATTTTTATTAATTTTTCAGTATAGCAGCCATTCTCGTCTTTGATCTCTCAAGGTATGTTGTATTATAATACACTAAATATTGTCTTAGTTCTACTGAAAAATAAACGCTTATATTTTGGTTGATTTTTTCTAATAAGTAAGATCAATACCTGTTTACAGTGTAACATCCATTTACTTCCGGTTTGTGTCTCAGTATGGCACTTTTACAACGTATACAATGAATGAATTACATTGTAAATGTACAGTTTTAAGTAATTAAAAATGAAAATTAGATTCAATCTATAATGTTGCAAAAGTGTTGATGTGTCTTTTAGTAAAAATATACATGAGGCATCAACCATATACCCCTCTTCAGAGTAAACTTCTTGAAACAGTAGAACTTCATAAAGAACCAACCGCTACTGCAATACAGCTTTATGTCCTCAAATTGTTTCTAATAATAGTAATAATCATTGCTATTTAAATAATTATGTTTATATTTTTACTTACAGGCCGGCAACATTCGATTCAATACCAAAGGTAAGAATCACTGTACGCTATGGGAGACAATCGAACAAATAAAGAGATACGCGGTACTAAGCTTGAGTAGTCTTTCTTGTTTCTTAGTTGTTAACAAAACATAAAATAAAAATACAAACCTTGACTGATTTTGCTACTGCTGCTGCTGCTGCTGCTGATTTTGCTGTAGTTGTTGCTGCTGCTAATTTTGCCTCTGTTGTTGCTTTCGGTAATGTAGCTGTTGCTGCTGCTGATGATGATTTATTATGGTGGTGGTGATGCTAATGAGGAGGAGAAGGATTGTGATGGTACTGCTGATTATATTGATGATGGTAGTTATGATGATGATGATGCTCATGATAATGATGATGATGATATTTCTGCTTTGATTACATATGCTTCCTATAATTGTGGGTCCGTCTGCTAACTTCTAAACAGTATCATATTTCCAGTGGTTAAATGACGTCAATGGCAAGGTTATGCTACAGAATGAAGACCCCGTGCCTGTCATACTGCTTGCCAACAAAGTAAGTCAAAATCCATGGACATTACGAACCCTTCTGTCGTGTTTGTGATATCAAGCCCTTGGGGTAGCCGACTTACAAATTTAATCCTCATTTCTTCATCAAAGTTGGTTCGAGTACCGATCAAGCGAAACTTGCTAGTATAGAGGCGTTCAATGTGATCTACAGTACGCCGGTGATTCTGCATAGGCATTTGTCTAGAGGTCCTATTCCAGCAAATACAGATGAACATCCATGTATTTTCATTTTCATGCGGTTGTGATGTGTTTTAAATCAGTCAAAAACACAAATGAACTTATAAATAATTAGACGCATATTTGTCTGTCATGCAATTAACATACTGTATATATTATATATAAGCATCTTTTGCATAAAACAGAAGTATGGTAATATATTCTAAGAAGAATGATAAATTTGTATTAAAAACAACTTGAATAGTTCCTCTAGCCTCCAACTTGGATTGCTGTTTAAGCGTTGATAGTCTTATATTCCAGTTTTTAGTTTTGTTCTGTTTTTTGAAATACATCGTAGCGACCAATTATGATCATTATAGTGACATCCAGCTACTTTGGCGGAGGAAGGCTCTAGATGAATGTCTGGGTAGAACCACCGACGCACCTAAGTCCGATAGAATATCTTCACACATTAAGTCCTTCGCCTCGAACTGGACTTGAACCCACGTGGTGGGACACTTTGCAGTCAGAGGAACTCTACCACTATGCCACGGGCGCCCGTGCATTTTTGTTAAGTGTGTAGATGGTATGGAGCAAATGACCAAAATGTGTCGTGCAGAGGTTTTTACTTGTTATAATGAAAAGTAATTACATTTTCTGATGCCAATTAAATATCATAGAAACTTCAAAAGCTTTTGGAAAAGTCTGAAACCTATTTTTTTATGAAAGCTATTATCTGATGGCGAAGGAATGGGGTACATTGGTGAAATGGAAATTATCCCTTTTGTTAGTTAATATCCAATGTATTCCAAACAGTAGGGGGTCTTTTTAGTTGGAATTCTTGGACTTTACATAAATATAAGCTTGAAATCCATTTAAATACTTATAGAGATTTGTTGTTTAAAATTAAAATGGCAGTGTTTGTTGAAGACTTTTAACCTGGGTTTAACAAGAAAGACAGAAAAGTTAACATACACTCCAAAGAGAACAAGCATAAAATGCGAGTAAAACAAACAAAAGGGCCTACTTGCTTTTAGGGATTATTCGGGGGTGACTATTCATTAATGTTTCTCATTCCACCGTAGTTTCGCTCTATAACCGTAGTTTCGCCCTATATCAACTGCTCCTACCTGATTGATGACCTTATATGCATACTTCCTGTTGTTGATAATAAGTGTTTCGTGTTTGATCTAACATTTTTAAAGCAATTATTTATGTTTGCCTTTTATAGTGTGACGTTGAAGATGCCAATCTCGACTCATCCATGTATGATTCATTCTGTAAGGAACACAACATATGTGCCTGGTTTGAAACATCTGCCAAGGACGGAACAAATATAGGTGTGCTTCTTTCGTTGATTTTGTGCTTATTTCCTATCACAGTACATACATATCTGTAAATATCCAATACCAATTCTAAGTCATATTGTAACATGCACATCACTCAATAAATATGCCGAGGCATACTGTAAGACACTCAGCAGCAAATAGTGCAATTGAAAAAGTGTTTATGGTCTGTTAACATCATATACATATCACATCACTTTGAGGATGATATTATACAAATAAAGACTTGTGTTGAGGTCAATATATAGTTTTAAGGACCTGGGTAATGAGATATTGACCAAGGTCTGCAAAACTATATATTGACCGAAACATACGTCTTTACTTGTTATATCACATAGCCTATTAAATTACGCTTTCATTGTTGTGTTTGTACAACGAGCCACACGTGCTTCACATTTAATATAAAACATTTAAAGATGTCGATCCAATTCGCCAGCGTTCATTTCCTAGACAGATAATCACGAAAAAGATTAACTGCTACCGAGGTAACAGTTTGTGTTGTTTTCTTGGTTACATTTTCACTAAATATTACCAAATCATTACGGACACACTGAAAAAAATGTCGTTTTGTTTTATCAGAGGCCATGTTGTTGCAGCAATAGTGCCCGAAAAAAAACAACACGACCGTCAGTATTATATTCTCTTTGCTCACGTGAAAACATTCTCGAGTCATTATCACTAAATATATTGACTCACACATGACCAGCGCTCGACTAATCAAAGCGCTTTAAATTCGACGGGTATGTGATATAACTTATTGTCATCCAAACACTAGTTATATGCTCTGAGGCGTCAAACATTGAAACAATGTAAAAATATGAGCTTAACGTTTTGGTAAACAAATGTAAGTGCAGTAATGATGTCAGGCACACTTCAATAAGCGCTCATTGAGATTCAATATGCGAGTATCAACTCAGCGTTCTTACAGTTCTATCTTTAGCTCCACGCGGTAATATCAATGGTCAATCTCCTCACAGCGATTACGTCACGCGTTGCTACTTAAATCTTTGCCCCCAGCAAGGATCACGTGACGATAGAGTATCACTTGAAGTAAACATGGCGGCCTCCATAAACTTTAAAATTTGACTTTCATAATTTCATTTTTTTTTCATATTTTAAGTTACTTTTTATTTTTAATATGATAAATTAACATTTTTAAAGGAAAGATACTATGTTTTGAGGAGATAAGTCCAGAAAAAAAAACAAATAAAAAAAAAAACACTATCCGCCTGTATTTGGGCGAAAAACTTGCTGGTGGCAGTGATATAATGTACTGTCAAGGGAAGTAATCACTGCGGGGAGTTTGATCAATGGTGTGTATACGGGAATTTGACAGGTGAAGGTATAATATTTCTAAATATTAAACGATGACGATTACTTGCAATCATTACATGTACATGCATAATGATGTATTTAATACAGAACAGTCTGCTGCAACCGTTAAGGTGATCCTTTTCGGATTTTGTCCTAAAGTAGCCTACTTTTGTATACAAATAATTTTATATTGGGTAACAGATAACATTTTTGACAGTTACATGTCATGAAATGTGTAATAATAAAATTCTTATTTCATGAAAATTTAAGCTTTAGTAAACGATTCTCATTATTTTAACGGTTATGTTTCTTTATATACAGACAAAGGTCAAATGGAACTGTCTTAAGATTTGAAGGTGGTATCCGACAGTTTACCTATATCTGATACATGTAACAACATCTTACCCCTGTTGTGGAGAATGTATGCATTGACACGAATCGCACACACTCAGCAATACTTCATTAATTTTGTCTTTTTTCTCAGTTCCCGTGTATAATGTGTATAACATTGTTCTGATTTTTGTTAATTTTATGTTATGCTCTCCATATTCTGGAGGTAATAAAAGATATCTTTCCATTTCTGCATAAACTGATATTTTAAGGTAAACACGGTTCTTGATTGGTTTTACACAAACTGTCCGAAATATGTAATTAGTTGTTTACACACCCAGGACGTTAAAGACGGATTTTCCGATTTTTTTCCTGCTTATTGGGATTTATTTAAAAACACGAGCTCTTGATAGCGAGTAAGATATAGCTATATATGTGCATGTCCTTTGTAAATATTGCTACGGCTCAAAAGTTGTCTTTCAAACGAGATGATTAATTGCAAACTACAACTGTACTCCTGGGCCGGACAATGTGTGTAAACTCTCTATCGACATAGAATAGTTTAGTCACGCTTTACCGCTCGACAACCTCTATTAATATCTAATTATTTATTTTGCACTTACACATACGAATATTTAAAATAAATTGATGCTTAGGATTTCGACTGTCTATATAATGCACACTGTAGTTTGTTTTTAAGGCTTTCATCGTTCCTTTATCACTGCCTTTCAAGGGGTAAATTAATAATTTGTCAAATCAGATTATATGGAACGGTCCATTAGGTTAATAGTTATAATTTCCGGATTTTTTATATCATTAATTGCGTATTCTTCTTTATTATTTTACAGAAAAGGCAATGCATTTTTTGATCGACAAAGTCCTGCATCTGCCTGCTGTGACGCCGGTTGAAACAAGTGAAAGCATTGTTCTGCCTAACAAGTCACGTGACCACATGTTTGGGGACGTTGTTTACAACAATTTCAAAGAGTCGTTTGAGCGGGAGGTCCCAAAAGAGAAAGGTTGCTGTGGATGACGTCAATTACAGCATTTTTGTATAAATTTAATTACTTATACACTACTGTGATATGGTTTTAACTGTCCAGGGCGAAATTAACTGAATTAAGCGTGTGTCGTCAACAGACAGTGAGAAGATAAATATAGAACAGCATGCACATAGAGCTGAAGCGAGTAGGCGTACACAGACATTGCATAATCATTCATTTAAGTATCATATGCCTGCACCTTGTATGTAAAACATACATTTTAATTGTATACACAATCTTGTGCCGATTCTGTCGAAGTTTAAATAATGCCTTTGTGCGCCACAAAAAAAACAATAACAAAAAAAAACAAAAACAAAAAACAACAACTAAATAAAACGTAAAGCAAACAACTACTTTTAAAACAAATCCGCGTATTCACATACCATAGATCATAAAGGATATTTATTAAAACTGCACATTTACACATTTAAATGGTCAAAATCATACGATCCAAATCTTGCATAATTATATATTTAGAGTTTATAATATTGATTAAATTACAACATTATTATCTTCGATGTTATCTTTACGTGTTATATTATACTGCTAATTATGTTTGAAATTCGTGAAAAACACGAGTTTTACCGAAGATTAAATATACCGTGCTAAACTACCGTGTAATGTTTGGAGAATTGACAGCTCAACCTACGACTGGCAAAATAACAAAAAATGTCAGTACAGAGCCCATATACCATTCGTACGAAGCTAGTTTGTGTCCTGTGGGTTTGACTTGAACTTTATGTCTGTTTTCATATACCATTTTATAAGTGCACCTGAAAAAGGTGAAATTTGAAAGATAATGTCGGCGCCAGAGTTGTTAATCATCGTGAACAGTTAACTATTTTTTCTTTTTCGTTTCTTTTTGGCTTAATTTTATGTTACAATAAACATTTTATACTTAATTCGTCATTTTATTTTTGCCAGTTGTCCCTTTGTAGGCCGTCCAGTATGGCTGCTGACTGTTTATGTGGATAAAACTATTTGCTTGTGGTCACTCACCTTTTACCGTTCATCCATCTCTGCAGGCAATGAATCCACCACTAATATGGTGACTGACGACACGTCCTGTGCGGCGTATTTTTAACACTTGCGTACAGATTTGACGTAACATGAAACGCATCCAACAAAATCACAAAGCGTGTATTATAAAGCATACAAACAAAAGGGCGCCAACTCGTGACACTTCAAACCGGGGTGATTTACTGGTCTATCCCTAGAAAAGTTGCCAATGGTCGCTTGTTCGAATTGGACTGTAAAATTTATCATTTACAACCCCAAGGATATACAACAACAGCTTTTGTTGTATAGCATGCGTGTGGTTTATATCCCATGTTTAAACTCAACATGTATCAGGATCTGCAAGTTAAATTAGCTTACAATTAACAAAAATGTCTCACAATTATTTTAAAAATGGTGAAATAAAGATTGTAATTTTAAATGTAGATGTTAAATAATTTTTTGGTAAAATAATGAATTATTAGCATGAAATATCATTATAGTAGAATTTTTAGTTAAAGGTCACCATATGCTAATCCTATTGGGATCTTGTTCTGTATTTTTGCCTTTTTAAGGTTACGGCTCTAAGCCAAAATACACACTTTAAAATGCGCGGATATTGTCTTCATTGAACACTTTTGATCGACGTATGGTAAACAGAGATTTTTAATCTAAATATCGCACGAACACTCTTTCGATCAGAAGCAAGATATTTTAAGAGAACTTCTCTATAAACGTGGTTATAGACATTGATAAATTAAAATCCCCATACTATACGATGCTTTTCCAGAAAAGCTAGTATGTGCTTGTTCACTTATAAAAAGTTGTACACTAAGAGTATCTAAACTGTCGTGTGTATATTTTTAATTGTTTTGCTGTTGCTGTTGTTTTTATAAATTGAATTCACCATCTTTATATACCTCGGACTGTGACACCGTCATATACACACACACGCACGCACGCACGCACGCACACACACACACACACATATATATCTTGAAGAGTTCTTGCAATTAGTTTCTTTGATTAAAATTAGTGGACTGGAATAAAAGAGTAGATAGTTGTAAATGAAACATTTTATCATTATAATATTGAAAACAAGTTTTTACATACAGTTTTATACTATATTCTATATACGCTGAGTTTTGCATATGCAGAGTCTCTCCTTACTAAAAACTTACGATCGGCGTCGACTTTGCCATGAAGAACATAAAACAGTCTGTTAGGATTATTTATTAGACGAATATCAGTTAGTGATTTTCCTTATAGACAAGACTGTTCTCTTTTAAATGTTTTTTGTGGAATGCGTATTCCTCTTCACCTAGCATTTCTTTAAACAGCATAGACGACCAGGTCAAATTGGTTGGGGAGGAGGATGGGTGGGAGGGAGGGCTTAGTGGATTCAATGGGCTATTGTCACTAATGTAAGTTACATATTGCAAATTAATTTAATTTTTCTTATGCAAAAATAATGTGGCTTAGAATATGAAATCCTTAACTTATGTCAATCCTTCTATTATTTACGTGCAGTGAGTTACTAAATCCCGACCTAAACATTGGTCGTAATTTGCTACGCCTTTTTAACGTGAAGCTAGAAATTCATAACATATGCCAAAAATATAACATGCTAAAACTAAAATAAATAATGTGAAATGTGAAAATATGCTATCAGTTATCTTTTAATGAAGGAAAACTATTATTGAGATATATTAGTTTTTCATGAGTGTCACGAGTGTCATTTGATATACACGTGAATGTACACATGTCACAAAACTGGCATATTATTTTCATTTTGAAAAAGCTTGGCATGCACTTTAAGTGCACCAGCTCTACTCTACTCTTTTACCTGGTTGGTTCGGGGATGCCATTCTTTATCCACTTAAGACTTAAAATATCAACCCACGGCTACTGCTATGATATCCAAAACGTATTAGAGAAATACACACTCACGCACTGGCTTAACTATTATTTAGATACTGGTGATGTTCCTGCCAAACTTAATTGGAAAGCGACCATTAAGAAAGTATCGTACTGCAAGACGATTGTCAGGTTTTAAGCCTTTACATCTCGTTTAAATGAAACTTGTTCAAAATACAACGGTCTTACGGGTGATCTTTGTCTTACCGACCACAAACTTTTGGATTGTCCTGTATTACGTACG
The DNA here is from genome assembly GCA_007844125.1 of Sinonovacula constricta. Classification (NCBI taxonomy): domain Eukaryota; kingdom Metazoa; phylum Mollusca; class Bivalvia; order Cardiida; family Solecurtidae; genus Sinonovacula; species Sinonovacula constricta. Next base: position 30,509,700 of record CM017557.1, read on the forward strand.
TTCAGGACAAAATTACTTGATTATATCAATGTTGTATTTGAATCAAGCATTTGTTACTTTCTTAGTACACTTGATAGACTTTGTCTTATTAATATCTTGTTAGGTAAGTGTTGCTCTATTGTATAGTTGCATTTAAAATGTAACTATGATTATTTTTTGGATGTAATATTCAATCAAATTCACATAGCCTGGCTGGATTACAGCAAATGTGAAAATATACATACTGATTGGCTGCATGCTTAGCATTACATTTCTCAAGTAAATAATTTCATTTATTGATTTCAACTTATCTTTTACTATCATCATTGTCATACCAATAGTATACCATGCAAACTGTATGTAATTTAAATTTGTTGTCTGGGCCATTCAATGGTTGCCACATTGATTTTGTTCAACGTTGTATTTTCTGAAATATATATAAATATATAACGCTTTCTGATCTCTAGAGCGTCCTACCACTGATCATTTGCGTGCCTATATATGCTATTTTTACTTTACACATAGGTTATATGCGTTTGTACTACATGTATATAGTCTTTGCGCACGCGTTTGAAATTGATTATACATGTATTGATTCTTTTGCTGGGTATATTTGTATTATATTTCATCAGGCCTTTTTATCTCTCTGTTTGTCTGTCTGCCTGCCTGTCTGTTTTGTCAGAATGTCTGTCTGAAGGAATGACTGTCTGTGGGTCTGTCGGTGTGTCTGTTTGTCTTTCTGTCTGTCACTCTGATTGTCTGTCTGTCCGCGGGTTGTTTCCACTGTGTTTATCGATTATTGCGTCTTTTCTTTTCAAGACTTTTTCTGTTGTTTTTTTCATGCTGTCTGTCCGCGTGTTGTTTCCAATGTGTTTATCGATTATTGCGTCTTTTCTTTTCAAGACTTTTTTCTGTTGTTTTTTTTTCATGTGCCCTTATATTTTACCACATTATATAAAAAATGTATCGCCTATTTATTGCGCATTTGTTCGACTGATATATATATATATATATATATATATATATATATATATATATATATACCCTTGTTTTCCATTTAATACACCCATTTCATGTTTTGTTATATTACACTAATGTAATGCACCTTTTTGATTGATGACGTCATCATAATGTAGATCGTCTCATACCACAATTTCATCAAGCATTGCTGTTAAAATTATGTAAAATCGTATATTGGCGACTTATTGGCGAAATTCATCTGAAAATAGGAATCTGACACTAATTGTCATTGGATACAAACATGTATGGTAAGCCATAGGCTCGCTTACTATTACTTTTCCTGACCTCGTTTAATATTATGTTTGTATTAAACGGCAACTCGTATCAGATCTTCTACATCCGAATAGTGCATTAAATGGTGCAAATAAATATTTTCGGATTAACAATAACCAAACTAGTTACATTGTCACTTTTTAAGGTCTTATTATCTCTAAAATCAAGTCGTACGGTAATGGCTATTGTGTTAAGATTAATAAAATATCGATAAATATTGAGAGACTGTACTAATTAAAACAATGAGATAAAATGTCAGTAATAGTGTGATTCTAAATGTCCCTCTACTAAATGGAGCTTTCTTTTTAAGAAATTTTATCTCATGGCCATACTCCTGATAAAATAAACACAGAATAAATAAATTATCGTCGACGAAAATACGTTTTAATTCGATACAACGTCGTGCACGTTCCTAAGCGGTCATAGTTGCCTTTTAATTTTACTCTCATGTGGCAAACACTTCCAGCTGACATTCGGTGCGCCTGTAATTCTATCCTGACATATTTTGGCTCTTATAAAAGTCGTCACAAATGTGGATTGGCCTGCTGTCTGCTTTTACATAGCTACGCCACTGCTTTAGACAGAGTGTTTTTTAATATGGTAAACCCTCCATCACTCAGAGAGGCGTCCACAGTACTGGTTCGTCATTTTTTGTATTGGGTAAGATTTGAGCGTCGTCCGTATACTTTACCAACTAAGACAGGCAAGATGGACCAACGAGATAGTTTTATTAAGTTAGCATGTTTCCAAAGTTGCTGAACACACTAAGTCCCTCATATATGAATTCCAGCCAGTTAAATATGCACACATTGTTTTTGAAAATAAGCTTAGCAGATATGTAAGTCCTGTTTTTATACAAAATCGTGCACATTGTGATGCTAACAGGACTTCAAATTTTCACACATTTGCATGGACATGCTTTATCGAAAAGACAACACTTCGTAATCGAATATGGCCGCAATGATTCAAAATGGCGGCCACATACATTTGATTGTCTCATTTACCTGCTGACATTACTGATGTAGTGATTATTCAACAACTTGTTTGGCTAACATAACTGGTAACAATAGATGGAAAGCTAAATATCGCATCACAATAAGATGTTACTTGTAAATTACCAAAACGTTTGTGTTGCTATCAAAATTGGCAGCTTTTGAACAATTTTATTCGATTGATATTGTATTATTATTTATTTTATTTTAATACCATTTTGAATTTACATAATCGGGCTCTCCGAAATGATTCTAATAGAAGAATGTTTATAAAAGGTTGAACTTAAGTGGTATCCTTTAATTATTACAATATGTTTAAGATAAGTGGGTCTTGATTAAAATTGAGCCTATGACCGCCATTTTGATCAAGTATCATTTTTGAAAATGCCTGTTTAATAAGTTGTCACAGAATATGTTCTAATATGTATGTTTTGTCATTTGGCTTTGAAGAATGATGCTAGTATGTTTATAGTCGTAATTTTACTAAAGAGTATAAAGAGACTATTTTATTGAGAAAATTTCCCTATCGGAATAATATTTACCGGATAGTAGTATCACTTAATTGGCGACCATCTTCAATAATGGTAGCCATCTTGTACTTTGATGTTGCTAACGGTGCTTCTTCATAAAACTATGTCTATCTAAGTGTTCACCAAGTACACCATGCCCTCCACACAAAATGCATGGTTATGTTAATTATCTGCTTAACTGATTGTGAAATCATAGTAAATGTAAATAATTTAGCTAACGTTGACCTGCGTTAGGAAGTGATGTGAAAATCGCAGTTTACGAACAAGTTAGAAAATCCTAATTATTTTCGGTATGAAACAAGCGACCTATTTACATCCAAGTCTATAAAAAGTAACCATTGATTTACTATACGATTGCGTTATAAGGTCAAAATGCCAAATTTAGTATGTTGTTTAGTCTCCCATAAATATCCGCTTGAGTTAAAAATGATGTAAGCATCCCCTCATGAGCCGTCCAAGCGGTAAGAAGGATGGCCGGGAGGGTATGTGCATTGACGCTAACGATGAAGACTGACTCACGGACAAGTTATAAGTTTCGAAATCCGCCCACACCAGCCTTCAAACAAACACAGCCCTTATCCGTGAAAGGATATATTCTGGAAAGTATGAGGTAAGGACTCGACTAAAATATATTTCTTTTCTAAAAATGTAAAAATCTAAATATATTCATAAATTTTCTTTAATATTCATGCATTTGTAGATGAAGGTATATAATGTGGATTAAAACGATGGGTCAGACGTACAACACTTTGAACCTTTCCTTTGAACATATTTCTAAATTAAAAACTAGATAAAATGGTAAGAAATAATTCAATATATTGATAATATTTTTGTTAAAAATATGCCCACTTCCGTCATAGTTTGTACTATGTATTATACTATGTATTGCCACATGGGCCGAACGACCTTCTGGCTGAAATTCAAACCTGGCTGAAATTCAAACTAACACTAAACTCTAAACTCTATATTTTACGTCCATCCCATGTCTGTTGTGCAATGAAACGTATTCATATTTTTATAGAATGTTTCAAATCGTTGAAATACAGAATGCTTACTCTACACACAATAATTCATTAATAATCATTAATGACACAATGAGCACTTCACACTAAATATGTTGAATTATTGAAATTATGAATTAATGTTAATGAAACTCTGCGTAATGGAAACGGATTCAAGCCCTTGTTTTGCCTAACTAACTTATAAGAGGCGTGTGTATATGTATTAATATTAATAACTAATTTGGGGCTCGTGTTACAATAAATATAACAATTTGTAAGTACAAAACACAGCATGACAGGACAACAATATGCAATATTGTAATTTTTCCGTATTTGATTTAATGAGTTTTAATCTGTAAATCTAACTGTGTTGGACATTTAAAAAATTAAATGTTATTGAAGCTACCTGTAAAGTAAGGCAAGCACAGACCCCAGACAGTCGGTGTGATTGGAAAATCTTTCTTAGACAAAATGGACTTTCTTGATGAGTATAAGTTCAGATTTCCTAGTTAAAACAAGAACTTATTCAATATAGTTTACTCTAGTAGTAAGATCTTCCTTACAGAAAAATCGACACAGTATGTGTACGATATGCGTAAAGGTGGCTACAAACCTCGTGTGTGTTACTTTGACAGAGCCACTGTTTATCACATATTGTGAATTGCTCAGTACGTTTGAACACTGATATACACGTTGCTAAAGCAGAATTTTACTACTATAATGCACATGTCAATACCATTGTTGATAAGGCACATTTATCAGGGAATGTATTAACATACAAAAAAACAGATGTCAAACTGGCTTGATTCCGCATGTTCTTGATAGTTTACATTTTTATTTTCAGCACATTGACAATGTTGACTACAACTTTAACATGGGCACTGCTGCTTTACACAGACCTGGTATTTTCTTTAGTTCCCGTTGCAAGCCGACCGAGGCCAACGGTCCCTTCATCATCCGTGTCGTATGTTCCACAGCGTACGTACTTGTTATACAAAAACATAACAAAATGCGGGACACCATTTGGGCAATTATTGAAATATGAATGCTCAAATCCTTGTATGGGAAAATGTTGGCTTATATTGGCCACCATTGTGTTCTTCACATTGATGTTTATACAAGTGTTTTCTTGCAAACCAACGCGGTTTTCACTTAAACTGGTTACAACTAAATGCCGCTTAAACAACGAGAAAAACAAAGCAATTATAAATCTTCAAGTTTGATTGCCATCTATTTTTAACTCAAGTTTTTCCTTTTGAAAATAAAATCCAAAAGTAAATGAGTAAGTAAAAGTTATGTTATTTTATTTGAAATAACATGCTAAGCCAGTTCTGTAATGATTAAAAGGCATTTACTTCATTGAAAATATCATCTTTGCAGGCCAGTCGCTGCTAACACGTTTTTTATATTGCAGAATGCTTCCTTAAGTCGGAACCAGGACAGTGTCGAGCGAGCATGAAGAAGTTTTTCTTCAATATTCGGACTGGCCAATGCGAGGAATTCATCTATGGTGGATGTGGGGGCAATGAAAACCGTTTCGATACATTCACCGAGTGCCACAAAACCTGCACATGCGCAACGCCACCAGAAACGGGGCCGTGTCGAGGACACTTTCGACGATGGTTTTACAGTCCTGAGGACGGGTGCTGCCGGCCGTTCGTTTATGGTGGCTGCGGTGGTAACAGCAATAACTACGCGACATGGACCGATTGTAGTAACCAATGCTTCTTCCCTAGAGCCAACAGCAGCTGGTGGTCATGGGGAGCCGAATGGAGTCGGAATGTAGGCGATCGAGGCAAAGGCGGATGGTCTTTAAATATTACTGGTGGATCTAATGATACCGCAAAATGGAATGCCAGTGGGATAATATCCGCCGGGGGAAATCGAAATAGAAGTGCCGGCGCCGCTATGGGCAATACTAGTTTCTACAGCAGGCAAGATTTTATGCGAGACTGGCATTTGTGGGGATTGTTACTTCCAGAGGGAGAGCTGGACATGGAAAACTTAGCTTCACTTATAGCCCAAGCTCACATGATCGGAATTGGTCGGAAGACCGGCATGGGAAGAGATCCAGCAAAACCTCTCCACAGAGGAGGTACATCTGGTTCCGGACATTCTGCAAATGCTAATGTTCAGGGCGCAGGGTATAAAAGTCATGACATGACAGCAATGATGCAAACTCTGGGTGCGGGCGGTGCGGACAACGGTTTTGGACCGATGTATAACATGGCAAATGTTGCTGGCGGAGGAAACCCTTGGCAAAACTACGGCTGGATGCCTCACATGGACGCCGAGTTGGAACAACAACGATTGTACGGGAGTTCGTATAATACTGATATTTGGGGAACTGGAACTGGAGACCAATATGCAGGGATATGGGCAAATGACTATGGTGGTTTGCATAATGCAGGGCAGCAAGCTAACGGGAAGTGGTATGCCGGACTTGCCGGAATGGATCAATCTGAAAATGGTGTAGGTGGCCAAGGAGTGGGAATGCAGAATTTCGGAGGAATGCACAGAAATCAAAATATGGCAGGAAATGCTGCTGGAGCGACAGGTGGAGAGACTGGTAGTAACATGAATTTCGGAATGACAGGAGGACAATCAGGGTCTGGTATGGCTGGCTGGAACAGAGGACAAACAGAAGGGAACGCTTTAAATACTATGAATACAGAAGGGCAATGGAACTCTAACCAAGGTTTGTGGAATGCAGAATCTTTCAATGAACGATTTGCAGGTGTCCATGGAAGTTCAAACACAGATGGTCACTGGGGTGGTGCTGGAGCTACCCAAGGTAACTCAGACATTAGCCAAGCAAGTTACGATATAATTTCTATGATAGGTAGTGGACAGCTTACACCAGCAAAATTCTCTGGAATTGCTAATATATTTGGTGCGTTAGCAGCCGATGGCAAAGTAGATATAAACATCCTTGTAAACCGTTTTATACAATCCATGAGATCACAACCCGCAAATATTTTAAACATGGTTGCCCGAGGTCTCGGTGTTCTTGACCATAACGGCAATGTCGACTCCAAGCTCTTGTTCCAACGAATCGAAAGTATTTTCAGAGGCGCAATTCCATCTACAATGGTAACCGATGGGGGTTCTAGTGCTACAAATCAGCAAACTAACCAAAATACTGGCGGCAGTCTTCCTAACCGGTTAGAAGGTACACCTTTACAGTTTGCATACCTTATCAGTCGACTTGCCAGTGGTACTTTGTTCCCTTCAGATCTCTCAGGACTAGCTCAGAGATTCGGAGTTCAAGCTCCAAACGGGACAATCAATACACATGAAATTGCAAGGCGAATTGTAGATTCTGTCATGAAACAACCAGCGACCGAGCAGTCTTTGGCACAATTAAAGGGAATCGCAGGAACAATCGGGGCTATTGATTCAAACGGGAAGATAAACATTGACCTCTTTGTTGGCGGGCTGGCACAGAAACTTCAGCCAGCATTTGCAAATGAAGTTCTAGTTGGACGAAGCGATGGGAGAATGTTTAATATTGAAGGTGGAAAGGGAATGGGCGTGGCAAATATTATAGGCATCGTGAATGCTGGTAGAACGGGAAAAACAAAGGGAACGTATGGAAAATGATAAACCAACAACAAATTTTAACATAGACTTTTTAAGTCTATGGTTAATAGAATTTGAACTTGAGGTAGCAAAATCTTGTGTCTATTTGTAGACGCCTGGCATACAATCCAGTAAAAAGTAATTGATAACCGCATGCGAACTTGAACTTTTGAATTGTCTGATTTTCAATATGCGTATAAAATTGTATGTTGTACAATTTAAATATTGTATGCACGTGCATGTATATGTATTTTCATTTTATTGTTTATACCCAAACTAATACATGTACATGTGAATCATCAGATATAATAAAAAGTGGCATGTTTCAAACATTGTTTTGTTCCGTGTAAGATGTCTGTCAAAAACTCACGTTTACTTTTTGACACAATATACCCGTCTCGTTATGCTTTAGGACAACATGTAAATAAAACGTGATATTTCAAAGGCACTTTATTTGCCTTCAAATTAGGTGTTATTGAATCAATTATACAATCTATCAACAGGTTTTTGATAATTAAACAAGTGACTGTAACCCTTTAACCATTTACCACCAGATAAAGGGCCACCCGTTTGCACAAACATAACACACCATAATATTTTTGCGGGTTCTCTCATTGTCACTAATTTCAGGCTATCGTGATCTCAGGTTGAAATATTCAACCTTAGATCACGAGTAGCTTGAAATTAGTGACAAAAAATATATATAAAATTAATTATATATATAAATATATGTAATATATATATATATATATATATATATATATATATATATATATATATATATATATATATATATATATATATATATATATATATATATATATATATATATATATATATATTTAACAAATAATACATGGCCTTGAGGGCAATATGCAAGTTTACGGACTGGTTTGTCAGACCGAGGAAGGCCATATACCCTCCGAGGTCTGACCAACCAGTCCGTAAACTTGCATATTGCCCGCAATGCCATGTTTTATTTGTTATATTATACCGAATCTTAATCCTTTTATCCCTATTGTTGCTTTTATTTTTAGTATAATTTGCTTTCAAATAATAATTGTATTTGTTCAGTGTGTGAAATATCTCAAACCCTAGTCGTTTTTTTCATTATTTTCAAGCGATGCAGCAAAAAATCATTCTCTTCTTTTAATATTCCATTTTTTGTTGATCAAACTAAATAGTAAATATTACTAGACAAAAGATCCGGACTTTAAGAATTTCGTTCGTGTAGGTTTCTAAGGAAGAATCGTGGCCTCTTTCTGCTAGATATGTTCGAAAGAGCTTCATTTTTGTCGCGGTTTTGGTGTTTTTTTAGTCCTTAGATTCGCTGAGTTTAACTAAATCTGTCTCCGATAAAGAGGCGATCACTAAGCCATTTTGACAATATCGTCTGTTTGTGTTGTCGTAAAATTCGCACGTCGTGAAAGTCGCGTTTAAACAGTCAAACAAACTGGATGACGTCATAAACAGTCTGTATAAGAATTATGGACCGGGTAGCCGCAATCGTAAAACTTCGGGTATTTCCGTATGGTTCGTAAAATACACCTCGTACATAGCTCTAGAATACACCAAAGTGCGTCGCCTGAGTTATGAAACAGTGTCCGTTCGCGAGAAAGTAACAAATTATATATATATCATTTAGTTGAGTATATCTTGCAATAACAACGATTTTTTATCAATACAATCTATATGATTTACGGAAAATTGAAAAGTCAACATTAAATACCCAGTATTAAAACTAAGACACACAAAGTAGATCCAAGATGGCGCCTTATTATGTCAGAGGTCTCTTGCATAGCATAAAGGCCGAGGTGATCAGATTGCGGGTAGCCGGTCAATATGCGATTTATGGACTGGATGACGTCATAATAAATATAGAAGGGCGTATACAAATGAGGTATAATATATATATATATATATATATATATATATATATATATATATATATATATATATATATATATATATATATATATATATATATATATATATATAAATTTTATTATCTGTTTTATCTAATCTAGACTTAGACGCAAAATGGATTTCTATTCAATTTAAAACTCTAATCTGACAAACCCGTATTGTAATGGCAAACATTTGCGTCCACACTATCAACACTTTTTACTATAAAAAACAGGATAATGCTGTAACTTTATGCATGTGTTTTGGGTAAAGCAGTTCTAAACTCCTGGCCGCTGGTTACAAAATAGCAAAATATTAACCCAATGAAATCATGTTTGTGGAGTTAAAATGCAACTAATACCAAGGAAGACAGTATGCAGGCTTTTTAGGAATAATAATAATAATACGTACGCTGTGTGCAATTTCTTTTGTTATGTCTATCTCAAATTGTGAGTTACTACCCTGATAACGAGAAGGTGAATAATGTTAATTTCTTAAAAAGGTGACGGACATATTAAAAAAAGTTTCATAAAACAAATACTTCATTTTATGGCAACAAGATCGTACAATTAATTTATTTAACTGATCTTAATCATTAGCTAATTAAGAATCAAACATATTAAAAAATTATATTAAAACTTGATATTATTTTAATGGCTTTGAATACAGATGGCACTACAATGCTTGCGAAAAGACTAAAAAACAGTACCCTGCTGAGACTGAAGAATAATGTCACTAGCCGATCAAGGGGTCGGGGCCATACATTTATATACGCCAAAGAATAGCAAATTAAATGTGTAAATTCTTATATTTCGTATTTATAAACATATTATTACCAATTAAATACAAGATTTAATAGTTAAACACAAAAAGATCTAGTTTCAAAAATGTCTACACCACATTGTGTGTTCAGTTCAGGTGGGTGTTCACTCTGTCACTAATTATCTCCGTATTTTAATATTTCACTGTGTCTTTTCGTAATTCCGCAATCTAAACTTGCCGCTATTTTAACTTTTCCTGATTGGTCAACAATAATGGCAGCACCTGCTAAACATTCTAAACTGGACATTGGTCAAATCATTGACAGTTATGCAAGTAAATATCCTCAGCGAATACTTAACATGGACCCGTTGTAGGAATAAAAATATGACTTGTCTTTTTTTGCAGTTCAAAAACCATAATCGAAATATTGAACAGTCAAAACATCTACTAAATATAGCAAAACAACCAAGGAAAGAATGAAGATAGACGATTTTAGCAAGTATTCATCAATGTTGGTAGCTCTGGTTGACAAAACATTAAGAAATCCTGGATTCGCCACTGAATGTTATATCATAAATTTAAACAATGTTAAAAGTTTTAACTTAAAACCATTGCCAACAGTTGGCTAAATTGCCATTTCTACAATAAATTGATGCGACTTTATTACCGACACTGACGGATACAAAATCCAATGAATATACATTGCTCTTAAGGAATGGTACGAATGGCGTATTTTAAACATTTCTTTCAGTTACTTTGTAATATTTATCGGGATTGAATCCTACTCGGTTAGTAACCTGTTTGTTAAGAATACGTATTATTATTATTATTTGTATTATTATTATTATTATTATTATTATTATTATTATTATTATTATTATTATCACATAACATCGCCCTTGAGGTAGATAATTCAGATAAGAATTGCCCAATGGTAACGTTGTCTCTTGCTGCATTAGATAGTTAGTACACGGGGGTTTTTATGCGCACTTTACGAGCACTGTATGTGATACATACAGTTTTTGTTATTTCATTTTAAATTTTGTAATGTCAAAATTTAGTCGTGTTTTACCTACATTGTATAAGCAAGAGAAATTTTGTGAGTTTTTACAAGAAAATATTTCACAAAAATTATAATCGCATATTTTTGTGCGATTTCCATGAATCATTGCAGCAAATGTTTTCTTCATAATAGTTTACTGAAGTATAAAAGATTTGATATTTTTTCACTCAACATAGAGCATACTAATTGAGATGTATGAACATAATAGTTCTCATTTTAAGCAAAACACGATTGTCACGCGATGTCGATAATATATAAACACATCTTTAAAAATCTTGTTTTAATATTTACTTATTTTTTTCCCACAAAGTATTTGACTGGTTAAGGCTCTTTGTATCAATTATTTTGTTTACTGTGTTTAAAGACATATTGGTCATGAACAAGTTAACCGAAGAACTGACCGTGTAAGTTTTCAAAATAAACCATAAAACAACTTAACAACTAGAATAGAATGAAGCCGTTGTTTACTTCATACTTTTTAGTAATTTACTTGAAAAAACATGACCTTTTACATAGCCGGTAATTGGGAACAAACTAAGCACTCATTTACAAAATTATAACTTATGCAAATAAAAATAACAACACACGCTCAAGCGTTTAAGTGTGTTATAAAGTAAAAGTGGCGTAAACTGCAAAAAGGTGATAACGAACATGTGGAAAATGCAAGTGTCCTTCTGTTTGGATCGTTATGAGCTCACCGGAAGACGTATGCGCGATGAAAAGTTCTTTAAAAAGCAAAATGTGTGGTGTGTAGAACTTTCATTTTCATTGATCATTGATCAATAGATTTCACGTTTTGTTAGTTATGCAACTTTAGATGTGGATCGTTTGGTTTAAGCAAGAATACACGAAATAGGGCGTTCTTTAAAACTAGTGGAATTAAGTATTTTTGTATTCCTATCTTTGATACTGTGTAAACAAAAAATCGAAATCCTTTCAATAAATTAAATAGAGTGCAAATAGTCGTCCGAGGGAAAATCTGTTCGGCAGAAGACAGTCACACTTTCCAAAGCAGAAATGGCTAAATTGATAAATTAAAAGAGCATTGGACTTGTAATTGAAACTGAATCTGTATGTTTGTTCTGAACTCTGATGACTTAAAATTCACTATGTGTACCATTGTCTGTTTTCGCATTCAAGCAATTTTCTTTTTAATAAACAATCGATACGCTTAAGTGGAAACCTGAAAGTCATTACATCACTATATCATTAGAAATAATCCATTAACATTACTCGCACTGACAAAAATACAGAACACTGCATTGTATATAGTAGACATTTACGTTATATATATATATATATATGAAAGTAGTTTTTCCATTGTACCTTTTACTATATGGAATAACTTTCATATGCTGATTTATCTCATAATTGGGGTTTAAAGACTTGTATAAATAGTCTTTGTTGTCAAAATTGTTATTGTCACGTGTTTTTGTAATGAAAAAGGCTTCTTTTAATCGTTTGAAGGAAACACGTGTGCTCATATACAGCTCTCTTTCATGGTCCCAGCAACTTTAACAGAACGAGAGTTAACAGTAGATGTTTATGAACTGTTCACGATTTTATATACACGTGACTACTTTTCTTGAGGTTAGTTTGTTTGACAGTCAAGTTTTGTCTTTTTAAAGCCTAACAAAGCAATACAGAAAGTAGGCAGTCGAGAGGGATTAATTTATGTTTAAAGAACGTGTTTCCCAATCGACTATAAATAAATATGTTTAAACTTGTAAATGGGTTTAACTTAAACACTATGCATAAGTCATCGCGGAAGAAAATGGCTGGTTAGTCAACATTCAGTAATAGCGTGAATAGTATCAACAGAGATAAATTCCTAAACGGCCCTGCCGGAAGGGGCATAGAATTCTCCGGCTGCCGCTACCTGTAGCGGGGTAAGAACCCTCCAAAGGTAGCCCACCTGTTTGCCGTGGGTGGCGACCCAGTATCTCTACGACGAGGGGATCCTGGTGGTTGAGGTCTTTGTTGGCTTGTCAGGATATTGACACATAAGTCGACCCTGACCAACACACCACTTTGGCCCTAAGTTGTGGGGTAGACGGGCGGGGTGCTGGTCCTGTATCCCCAATCGGCTAACCCCTCGGCCGGTGTTGGATTAGCTTTTACTCCCTTTCGTCTCACTTTCTTGCCTCCGACTTTCCACTCCTCTTCTCCTTTTTCTTCTTCAAATATACCGTGTTCCGTAAATTCCTTTTCTTAAATTGTCTCCTATTAACTATAACCCAGTTGCCGGTCGACCCCCCCTTAACGGATCAATCTGGCATTTTTTATGCTTTAGAGTATATTTTATGTCGGAGTATCGCATCCTGGTATCACTGGCGTTGGGAGGTCGGAGATCCACTCCCATAAGACGTCCCCTTGTTGGGCTCCGCGGTGGGTGGTGAGCCAGGATGCCGAATAATTACAATAAACTCTCATGGATCGCAAACGCAAATGCTTTGACCCTATCCCAACAATGTCTTCAGAAGACTCTGATACCGACTCTGCATCAACAAATTCAAATTTTCCTCGTTTTCTTGTCATCCAGTCACTCGAAAAAACTCCAATCACCAAAATTTCACCTTTTGTTATCGAAAAGTCAATTAAAGGCATAATTGGAACAGTTGACTCTGTCAAGAAAATAAAAAATGACTGCCTCCTTATTGAAACTAAAAGAAAACCTATTTCTGATAAAATTTTGAAACTAAATGAATTTTGCTCACTTAAAGTCAAAACTTTCCCACACAATTCCCTCAATTTTTCAAAAGGTGTCATCCGTTGCCCTGATCTTTCTGGACTTTCGGAGGAGGAGATCCTGACAGAACTCGCACCACAAGGTGTGAGTGGTGTCAGGAGGATTTCCTTCTCCAAGGAAGGCCGCAGGATTCCCACCAACACATTAGTTTTAACTTTCAACAACCCAAAACTTCCATCAACAATCAAAATCGGTTATCTTCTGGTCAAAATTCAAGTCTACATTCCAAATCCATTACGCTGTTTTGAATGTCAGAAATTTGGTCACCATGAGTCTAATTGTACAAATGATATTATCTGCGGACGATGCAGTGAACCCGGTCACACCCCAAACTTTAAGTGTGAAGCTGAACCGAAGTGTCCAAATTGCTCCGGACCTCACGAAAGTAGGTCCAGAGATTGCCCAACTTGGAAATTCGAGAAAGAGGTGCTTAAAATAAAATACACCCTCAACATCTCATTTCCAGAAGCGCGTAAATTAGTGCAAGAGAAACAGAAATCTGTCTCTTCCAAAACATCTTACGCTGCAATTACAAAATCAAACACTTCGGTTTTCCAGGACAATTCGACTCAATATGAAATACTCTCTGGTGACCAAGTCTCTGACAAAATAATAATTCCCACAAAATTCAAAAACACAGAGTCTTCTGGAATTACAAAAACTACCCCACCAAAACCAACTTCTACACAATCTTCTACCTCTACACAACCTACCAAATCCGCTTCTACCCAACCTTCAGAGCCTACTTCAAAGCAGACGAAGGAAGGAAAAAAAGCTGCCGCAATGGCAAAAGTTTCAAGAGAAACTACAAGCCCTTCCGGGAAAACAAGAGGACCTAGTCCTCCTAATTCCCGGGAGAAGAGAGTTGGCCGGTCCAACTCTCTCAATAGATTTGATTGTCTGATGGAGACAGATTCTCCACCAGACAAGGACAAAGCATTAAGGTCACCAGTTAAAGCTCCAACATAACCCATTTTAAATACCACTAACATTAATCCCATGAACAACAAAATAGTGCAATGGAATTGTCGGGGCCTTAGAGCCAATTTTAATGAAATTTTACTTTTATTGACCACTTTCAACCCTACCGTGCTATGCCTTCAGGAGACATTTCTGAAGGAAAGTGATCATATTGACTTTAAAGGTTATTCTATATATAATCACGTTCGTACAATGTGTGATAGGGCGTCTGGAGGATCGACAATACTTGTTAACTCCAAACTGCCACATTCAAAAATTAACCTTAATACTGATTTACAGGCTGTTGCCATTCGTGTAACAGTCCATAAAGTCATTACAGTTTGCTCTGTTTACCTTCCACCTAATTCAGATACTCCAAAATCAAAATTAGATGATTTAATAAACCAATTACCGTCCCCTTATATTCTTGTAGGGGATTTTAATGGACATAGCCCATTATGGGGATGTTCCGATTATAATAATATGGGTAAAACGTTAGAGGACTTAATTGCCCAAAATGATATATGCCTAATGAATAATAAAAAGGCAACTTACTTACATCCTGCTTCAGGACATTATTCATCTCTTGACCTTTCTTTATGTCACCCTTCTATATATCTTGATTATAGTTGGGATGTACATGACGATTTATGTGGAAGTGATCATTTTTCCTGTAATATTAACCAACGATTCTGTCAACTTAAATGACAATAATACTTATTGGAGAATGAACAGAGCAAATTGGGAATTATTCTCACTATTTTGTACTGAAGAATTGACTATTTCAACATTTGAGAATGCTGATGATAAAATACATTCATTCTCAACAATTCTTCATAGCATAGCAGAAAAGTGTATACCTAAGACCACGACAAAGTCAAAGCGTAACAAACCTTGGTTTAATGATGAATGCAAAAAATCCATTAGAAAACGTAGAGCGGCACTTAAGAAATTTAATATTCGTCCTACTACTGCTAATTTAAACAATGTCAAAAATGAAAGGGCAAAGAGTAGGCGGATCATTAAACAAGCCAAAAGAACATCTTGGCAGAAATTTGTTTCTGGTATAACCAGCAAAACGTCGGTCAAAAATGTCTGGTCAGCCATCAGAAAAATCAGCGGCAAATCTTCTTCAGCAACAGTAAACCATTTAAAATCTAATAACTCGATAATAACAAACAAAAAAGAAATTTCAGACACTCTTGCTAAAAATTTTGCAAAAAATTCGTCTTCCGACAATTACTCGAAAGAATTTCAAAATGTAAAGAATCGGGTTGAGAAAAGTAAAATCAATTTTAATTCAAACAATAATGAAGATTACAACCAACCCTTTTCCCTAAGAGAACTTAGGGAAGCATTGAATAAATCTCATGATACCGCTGCTGGACCTGATGATATTCCTTATCAATTTTTAAAACACCTGCCGCATACATCGTTAAATTTGCTTTTGTCTATTTATAATGACATTTGGTTTTCCGGACAAGTTCCGAATTCGTGGAAAAATGCATTCGTCATTCCTATACCTAAACAGGGAAAGGATCCAACAGATCCTTCAAGTTACAGACCTATTGCTTTGACTAGTTGTATTTGTAAAACTTTAGAACGGATGATAAATAATA
Source organism: Sinonovacula constricta (assembly GCA_007844125.1). Lineage (NCBI taxonomy): Eukaryota > Metazoa > Mollusca > Bivalvia > Cardiida > Solecurtidae > Sinonovacula > Sinonovacula constricta. The sequence goes on from CM017557.1 coordinate 30,526,135, forward strand.
GACTCGTTTGGTATCTTGAATCAAATAATTTACTCACAGAATTTCAAAGTGGCTTCAGAAACCAACGCAGTACAATCGATCATCTCGTTCGATTTGAAACTTTTATACGCGATGCCTTTATCAAGAAAGAACACCTCGTAGCGGTGTTCTTTGACCTTGAGAAGGCATACGATACAACATGGAAACATGGGATTTTAAAAGATTTAGGTGACCTTGGTCTCAAGGGTCGTTTACCCACATTTATTAACAGTTTTCTTTCTGACAGAAATTTTCAAGTTAAAATTGGGTCTACTTTGTCTTCTGTTCATAAACAGGAACAAGGTGTCCCTCAGGGTAGTATATTGTCAGTTACTCTCTTTAACATCAAAATAAATAACATTGTAAAAACCCTAAATAATGGCGTAGATTGTTCACTATATGTGGACGATTTCCTTATATGTTATCGTTCTAAAAATATGAATACTATAGAAAGGCAATTACAACAATGCCTCAACAAATTACAAACTTGGAGTAACAACAATGGTTTTAAATTTTCACCCACCAAAACAAACTGCGTACATTTCTGTCAGAAAAGAACTTTGCACAACGACCCTGAGTTATTTCTTAACAACACTCGTATTCCTGTCGTCAAGGAAACGAAATTTCTTGGTGTCATACTTGACAGTAAACTATCTTTTATACCGCATATTAAATATGTAAAATCTAAATGTCTTAAATCTCTTAACCTGTTGAAATTTTTATCCCATACCGACTGGGGAGCTGATAGAAAAGTTTTATTGCAACTTTATAGATCACTAGTTAGATCGAAATTAGATTACGGTAGCATTGTTTACGGTTCTGCCAGGAGATCATATCTCCAGATGCTTGACGTTGTCCACAACCAGGGACTCCGTCTGGCCCTTGGAGCTTTCAGGACCTCACCTGTAGAAAGCCTTTACGTTGAAGCTAATGAGCCATCATTATACCTTAGACGAGAGAAACTTGCGCTTCAGTTCATAACAAAAGTCAAGTCTAATCCCTAAAAATCCAGCACATAGTGTTATTTTCAATCCTAAATATGAACACTTGTACGATCGTAAACCAAAGGCAATTAAACCTTTTGGTTTGCGAATGTTAGAGATCGTACACTCATCACACGTTAATTTAAATCAAATTATGGAAAATAATGTCTTGGAATTACCACCATGGCAACTGAAAACTCCCGAAGTCGATTTAACTCTCTGTACAAATAATAAGTCAAAAACAGACCCTCTCGTACTTCGCTCAAATTTTAACGAACTGCGCGACAAGAAATACTCTAACTACTTTGAAATATATACTGATGGCTCAAAAGCTGATTCATATGTCGGCTGTGCTTCCGTAAGTAAAATTCATTGTTTTAAACAAAAACTACCACCCGACTCGTCCATTTTTACAGCCGAAATTCAGGCTGTTAACCTTTCACTTGATTTCATCTCAAATCATCCTGGCGATAAATTTGTAGTGTTTACTGACTCTTTGTCGGTATTACAGTCTATTAAAAACCTCAATTTTTCAAACCCCCTCATTAGAGGGTTACTTTTAACACTTAATGAAGTTTCTCTTAATAAGAATATTGTTTTCTGTTGGCTACCTAGTCATGTAGGCATCCGAGGAAACGAGGATGCAGATAAGAGTGCAAAATCTACCTCAGCCCTTACTGAGGCAGATCTTTGCATCCCCCACACAGATTTGAAACCACTTATCAATCGATATATTTTAACCAGATGGCAAACAAGTTGGGATAATACTGTTAATAACAAATTACACGCCATTAAACCTATCGTCGGTGCCAATATCTCTACTTGCAGAGAAAGTAGGCGGGAAGACGTAGCTCTTACCCGCTGTCGCATTGGACATACTAGACTAACTCATTTATATCTCTTAAAGAGAGAAGTTCAACCTGAATGTGTTCCTTGCCAGGAACCACTGACAGTTAGTCATATTTTATTACATTGTATTGACACAGGCCATATTCGGTCTAAATATTTTAATGTCAACAATATACACGAATTATTTAAGACGGTATCCGATACTACGCTTGTTTGTTTTCTGAACGAGATTGGTATTCTTAATAAGTTATAAATTTTTACTGTTTATTATGCTAACGTTATACATTTTTACTGTTTAATGTATTAACTTGTTTACAATTATATTTCACGTTATTTTAACCTTCTAGATTTTTATATTTCTACTTACATATTTAGATTTTAACCTGAATATATTCAGCTCACGTTAAACTTAACTGTATTCGGCACCGTATGACCTATATAAAGTGTCGGTGTGCCGTAAAACCCAAATAACAAATAACATAACAAATTCCTAAAATGTCTGGATATTTTTAGAATGAAAATATCACAACACATTAGTATGACCTTTTCCTGATTTGTCTTTTTCGGTTTCAAATGCTTTGTGTTAAGCTTAAATGTGATATCCGACAGTTTACTAAAGCCAAATGCATCCATTTTTCCAATGTTTCTGGGAATGTATGCATACTTTTGCATAAGCAAATAGTTTTGTCTGAGTAAAGACGATATTGAACACTACCTCTAAATCTGTAAATAAGCACAAAAGTGATCAGAGCTAAAAGTAGATACCTACGTCGGAGCGGATTATCCGGATGACGATATATCATGATCTCAAAAGTAAGTTGTCACGTGGTTTTCTTAGTTTAAAAATAGCTATTTCTGCAGCGTCGCTCAGATAGGAAATACCTGTTTGCAATGACGACTTGGTGTAATGCTTCACTTTTAACATTGGCCTGGGGCATCAATGAATAGCAATTTGTTGGAGCTCTTCAGGAAACAATGACAAACGGTCGGATACCATCTTTAAAACTGCAATTAAGCAGTCGTTTTCATTTCAAAGTACTTTATCAACAGACATACAGAGCTTAACCGACTGTCGGTTTACATAAATGATTAACATGCATCTCGAACACCTAATGCGTCATCCATGTTGTCATTTCAATTAAACTATTCAACTACCGGTCCTAATTAAACTCATTAATAATTATACATGAAAGATATACGGAAACCAATGTGCTATTGTAAAACACTTTTTATATAATCACATGTTTACTAGTACTCAGAGAGAGAGACAGACAGACAGACAGACAGACAGACAGACAGACAGACAGACAGACAGACAGACAGACAGACAGACAGACTGACTGACTGACAGACTGAGACAGACAGAGACAGAGAGAGAGAGAGAGAGAGAGAGAGAGAGAGAGAGAAAGAGAGAGAGAGAGAGAGAGAGAGAGAGATAATAATTTATAATTTTATGTAAGATCCAATGTGCCAGTAGCACATTTACGTTTTAATTTTATTTTTCTCTTTTCCAATTCCATGTTGTGCTACTGTAAAACACTATTTAGATAATCAAATGTTTACTAGTACTCAGAGAGAGAGAGAGAGAGAGAGAGAGAGAGAGAGAGAGAGAGAGAGAAAGAGAAAGAGAAAGAGAGGGGGCAGACAGAGAGGGGGGCAGACAGAGCCAGAGGGAGACAGGCAGACAGAGACAGAGAGTGATAGAGACAGAGATAGAGAAAGAGAAAGAGAAAGAAAGAGTAGAATCTTGCGGTCGTGATCAGAAAATATGTATATACAGACAGCCTTATATTGCAAGAGTACTGCAGCTTTAAAACTGATTCTAGTATAGATTAAAAAGTCTTAATAAGGAACAACATATTTAACCAATCATCTTAAGTAGCCTTATCTTCTTTGTCCTTTGGTGAAAAAAACCCATCTGCTAATATATCTGTATCCACGGCCACTTAGATTGCTCATTTTTGTTAGAAAGAATTCCAATTATAGACTATAGACTTACCTGACTTACATGTCAATTCAATATTGTGTTTATGTTTTTCATAATTATTTACTATCATACTAGTTGAGACATTGTTCTTTATCTTTAATGATACTGCAAACATTTTTTTTTATTTATATAATAGTTGTTTTACTCAAAGCATAGCATTTATTACTGCTAAAACTACAGAATTTATGTTATAACAGTTGTTAATAACTAAGATAGATTAATCTAATATATGCATGCAAGCATTTCTACCTTGCCTGAATTCTAGCCTTATTTCTGTATATATACACAGCAGATTCTCCTTAGCTACTTAAATATATTCTGTGGTTTTGAGTAAGCAAACCTCAATATCGTGCTGGAAAGGTTAAGGCAAATACAATATTACATTTTGAGTATCTCTCTAATAGGCTTCTGTACGCAACAGGTGGTTCGTTATTAAACAAAGTTCTATGTACGCCTTATTTGCTTTGGGTTCTCCGCTCCAGTGACCAGCACGTACAAAGCGGATTTTGCATTGTATTATCACTATGGGTCGTATACGCCTTCATATTAATATAATGATTTTTGTTCATAAAGAATGATTATATTGTATATGCAAATGACATATCTTTATTTTTTATCGGCGAAATTAGATAAAATTATATAAATATTTCACTTATCATTTTATCACTTTTGGATAACCCTGTGAAAGCACTGGGAAAGTGGTATGTTGACTCTCACGGTGATCACAGGAACGTGGACAACATCAAGACTCTAGCATCTACATGGCTTACAAAGGTAGACAAGTCTGACCTCCCAGGGAAGTACAAGGCCTGGATATATCAGCATGGTATACTTCCACGATTATCTTGGCATCTCACACCTTACGAGATTCCCATGTCCATAGTTGAGGCACTAGAGAAGAAAGTCAACCAGAAACTCAGGAGATGGCTTGGAGTTCCACAAAGCTTTTGTTCAATAGGCAAGTACAGCAGATCATGCCAGCTACAACTACCTCTGTCATCAGTGGTTGAGGAGTTCAAGGTCGCTAAATGCAGGCTTGTTTTGACACTGAGAGAGTCTGCAGACGCGAAGGTCAGAGAGGCTGGAGTTGTCACCCGATCAGGAAGAAAGTGGTCACCATCATTCAGCTGTAGCTGAAGCAGAGAGCTCACTTCAGCTCAAGGATGTCATCGTGAATACTTGCACTGGCCGCCAAGGAATTGGGATGTCTCAGTTCAAGAAATGGAACAAGGCTCAGGGTCAAGCGAAGAGAGATATGTTTCTTGGAGAAGTGAAAAAGGAGGATGAACAGAAAAGAAGAAGCAAGGCTGTTGAGTTAGGCAAACATGGGGCATAGACTAGATGGAACCTACCAGAACGTCAGGTGTCCTGGCCAGAGCTGTGGAAACTAGAACCAGCAAGGTTTTCATTCTTGCTCCGGTCAATGTATGATACACTTTCATCGCCTGCAAACCTGCACACCTGGGGTCTGATAGAAGACACATCATGTCACTTATGTGGAGGCCGCGCCACCATGCCACACATACTGTCAGGGTGTAAGACAGCTCTTCAGCAGGGGAGGTACCGCTGGCGACATGACCAGGTTCTAGCAGTCTTGGAAGAAAGCCGTGAGAAAGAGAGGAAGCAGAAGAGAGCAGTTTTGGGGAAGCAGCACTCTATACAGTTTGTGAAGCCCGGACAAACAAAGACGGCTACACAGGGAGGGCAGCTGGGACTTCTCCACCAAGCAGCATCATGGGAGATGAAGGCAGATCTGAGGAAGAAGCTCGTTTTCCCAGATGTGGTTCAGACCAGCCTTAAACCCGACATCGTGCTATGGTCGGAAGTCAGCAGGAAGATCATCATGATCGAACTGACTGTACCCTGGGAGGATGCTTGCGAGGAGGCCCATGAGAGAAAGAGTGCCAAATATGCAGAGTTGGCAGACTCCTGCAGACATAAAGGATGGAGTGCTTGGGTTCTTCCAGTCGAGGTGGAGGCCAGAGGTTTCCCAGCACAGTCTATCTGGAGAATGTACCAGAAGATTAGCATGACAGGAACCAAGAGGAAGGCAGCATCAAACTCCTTGCTGATGCTGCAGAAAGGGCATCGTGTTGGCTCTGGTTTAGAAGGGAAGAGCCATTCTGGAGACCTGACAACAGCGGGTAGTGAACAGCCACTGCCGACCCGTCAACCTGAGGGTGTAGTGGAAAAGGGATCCAAACGCCTTATGACGGTTGAAGTCTACCTTATGACGCTTGTCATTTGCGGTCTTCAGCAGTTCATCGCCAAGATGAGATCATCATGCTCATTAGGACCGGTCCGTACTGAATTAGCAGTGAGGACTTTACATTCAGCAGTAACCTGTGAGAAGAAGTAACATTTTTGTTTGTACATTACTTTGCTTCTTTTATGATGAATATTCTGTAATCTATTTTTTAAATGTATTTAAAATGATAAAACATGCAATTTTATAAAAACAATAACAATAAAATAATAACTGTTTATTTGTCGAGGCTCTTTTCTCGTAAACACAGTTTACATATTTTAGAGTAATGTTAAGTTATTGTTGTTATATATGCCGATCATTGTCTTCTTCAATCAAAAGTCTGAGCAGCACCTGGACTAAGGATCTCTTCCATGCAAGACGACCCCGCTCGACCAAGGACAATAAGCGATCCCCTTGAGAGGACTAGGCAAGGTTTAACATCCTGTGCACCCTTGCAGAGGATGCCAACGGATACGGAATCCATACTTATGCAATGTTTCAGTAGAGAAAAAACACACAAAAATAAAAAACAACAACGGTAGCTCATGAGATATATCGAACGCATTTGACAAATCAGACTTTGTTAAACTGTACCAATCTGCTACTTACATTCACAGTAAAACCTTATGAAGAACATGGTAAATTTATAAGTACTTAAGACATTTTGTACTAAACAAGACGACTTACAGATAAAAAGAATTTAACAACAAAATGCCTCCGTTATATATTGTTTTATACGGCACCTGTCTATTGTAAGGTATTTTGTAAAGTACATGTATAAATTTGTACGAAATGGACTTACCCGGATACCGCCGAGAAGTGACTTGATTACTACAACAACTGCCCAGTGACAAATTTCAAAGGTATTCAATAAAAGACGCCGCACTTCATCGCGGATGCCAATAAGTCAGGTTTGTAAAAGAAAAAGGGTTGACATATATGAACTCCCCGATGACAATACGATGGATAAGCTATCTAAAAATCTAAAATTTAACATAAACAGTGTGTTCTTTTTATCATTTAGTAAGCACACATTCACCCAGTTCTGATGTAAACAATGTGCATTTGCAATTCAGCCAGATAACAATATCTTAACACTCAATCATGTATTCGCTGGCAATAGGTTTATTTTCTGTTTTATCTTTTGTTGATTCATCCTCCCGTAACCTTTAGTCTTCAGTTTGACAGCGGTCGCGGTTCGGGACTAAGGACAATCATTCACGAAGGAAACTTGTTTAAACATTGCTGCCTTACTTAAATGTTACTGGCTTTCGTAAAAACGATTAAGATTACAGACTTATTGTTTGCTGTTGAACAAAAGGAAAAACATAGTTTTCAATTCAAAATATTAAATTATTAAAATGAATACATATAATATGTAGTATAGTCAATGCCAGTTTAAATATATTACAGGACATATCATGCTGTATCTGAAATATTATACTAATTGACATATGAAATATTTTTGCGATCTTATAAATAAAGCTTAATTTATAATCGCCATGTACAATATATGAAAATAATCATAAATACTTAATTGGAAACCTTAACATACCTAATACCTATCTTATCATTGGAAAACCAAGAAACTAATGCTAAATAGTGTTTAAAATAATTTTTATTCATTTATTCATTTTTTTATTTATTTATTTATCTTTAATTTATCTTTTTGTTATGTCTCGTCTCCATTTTTGTCATTTTTCCATAGACCTGGTATGTAAATAGCTTTGTATCACGGGTGTTGTTTTTTTCAATTTTAAATATATGTCATAAGACGTGTCAAGAGCCTTGTCATACTCTCGTATTTTTGGCTTTTAATCTGTCTTAGTTTTTTTACCCTATGGTTACGAGATAAATCATACAGCCAATACAAGTTTGCACAAGGAGACTTAAGAGTCGCATCTACAAAGAGGTCGAAAAAGTTTATCGTAAAACTACTTAACATCGACGTAGATGACAACATTAACCAGATACATGCAGTATCTGTATAATAAGGCTGTGTAACAAAATAAAACTTAAGATTTAGATTAGAGCTGTGCAGAAGGAATGAACAAGAATAAAGATAAACATCAACAGTAAAAATGGATGGATTAAAAATATTAGTATTGATGCATGTCATTTGCAGTTATATGATGAACGTTCAGAGTTCTCATTTCCGCGGGGGCACGGTCAGTTGGATAGTAGCTCCGAGTACCAACACTACGGTAAATTAAGTTTTGATGTAGCTTATGTTCAAACAGGGTTAATGTTCTAAGATTCAGCAGCTTTTTTATTTTTAATCGGCGCTGAGCCCAGGTGATATGTTAATCATCATAACTGCGTTTATGAACTCTTCAGAAAAATTGCAGTTATGTCGAATTGTTAAATGTATCGAATAAATTAATACAATTCATGGATGATAACAAGGAAATAAGTATTCAGTTTTGCGAATATTGTACAGATGTTCAATCCTAAATTTCCACACAAAAAAGAAAACAACTTCATCGGTTCTTTAAGTGCTTTGATTTTTGTTTTCTAACCACTTGTAATGCAGCCCAAAATTGTTCTTGCCCTATGTACAAAAGACACAATGTGTTTAGATACGCATACGTTGGACGAAGACATGTTTTTCTTTATTAATGGCTACTTGGTATTTCAAATAAAATGTAAATCGATGGTTTACCTGCTTTTGAGGTTAGTTAAGTTATTAATTGCTTCTTGGATATGGTTAACGGTTGGGGAAACATTGATGTTGTATTTTTAATTTTGCTAATTATAACAGTTGGTTAAGCTATTTGGTTCCTTCTTTCCTTTTCTTTTGTGGGTCATTATCAAAAAATGGAGGGATTTACGTTCCCAAAGTTTTCCCCAAAATATTTTTTCAAAGATAAAAGTCTTTTCATTTTCTTTTTATTCTCATATGTTCTAGTAGTTCTAGTAACTATATCTATTAAGAATATATCAAGAAAACATGAATAACTCTGATACCTTTTCATAAAATTGATTTGAAAGGTCAAGACCCCCTCAAAATCTGCCTGTTGCAAAATTAAAATCTCTATTTTATTGATTTTTTATACATGAAATATTATTTAGTTTAAAGTTTATTTCTTATTATCTGTTAGTAACAATTACTACAGCAGACCAAGGCAGTTTTTTTCCCACAAATTACCCTTCCACGAAAAAGTTTGAGCATTGAGAACGTCTGTTTCAAATTCCATGTCAGTGATGTTACTTTTTTATTTTTGCTGTTGCTTTTGAGTTGTTTTTCTTGGTACAATAAAGCATGCAATAGATTCTCCCAAGGCACTTCCTGTATGTGGCAGACGCTAAAAAAACATTTGGAAAAATATGAAGATTTGGTCACAAACAACGAAAATGGTGAGTCAAGAACATGCATACTTTTTTCCCCGAGTCATTAATGTTACAAGGTTTTCATACATAAACAATCACTTTTGCTAAAACAGAAAACTAATGTAAATACAAGCAAGGTTTACATGTAGCAGAAATGAACTTCCTGTTTCTCAGGGATCAGTTGTTGCAAAATAATTTATTTTTTTAGGAATTTTGTCAGTGATGTTACAGTCAGTTGTCGTTGTGGAATTTCGGACACTCATGAGCAGCATGTGCTTACAAAAGTTGTTATCCCACGGAGAGAAATAATTACGGTTAACTCTCAGACTCACAACACAACCAAAGAGCCTACAGAAGCTGTTGATGAAGAGGCAGAGAATCCAGTCACTCCAACGGAAACAAATGTAACAAGTGAAAACAACGAAATGGCAACAAATGTAACAGATGAAAACAATGAAATTGACACAAATGTACCGGCAGATGAAAAAAACGAAATGGAAACATATGTAACAGATGAAATGGACACAAATGTACCAGCAGGTGAAAAAAATGAAATGGAAACAAATGTAACAATTGAAAACAACGAAATGGCAACACATGTAACAGGAGTAAACAATGAAATGGAAACAAATGCAACAATTGAAAACAATGAAATGACAGCAAATGTAACATATGAAAATAATGAAATGGAAACAAATGTATTGGGTGAAAACAATGACAGAGGCATAAACCAGAAAAATGGAAATGGTCAATCATTTGAAATAACATACACCCCTAGTCAGTTAGTTGGACAATATGTTGTAGTTCTCTATGACAATACGCCATATCCAGGGTTAATACTTGATTCAGGGGATACAGAAGTAAATGTAAGATGCATGCATAGAGTTTTGAGAGGCACAACAAATAGCTCATTTTTCTGGCCACGGACACTTGTTGATGAATGTTGGTACAGTATGGAACATGTCCTTACAATTATTTCTGAACCTGTTAAAAATGACAGATAATACTCCATCGACGAAGTTATGTAGAAGCAAATACTTGACTATTTGAAAGTTAACAACAGTGGCTGAAACTGAGTTTGTCCTGCAAAAATATTAGAGTTACTTGTCAATGGTTCTTTGATTGATTTTATGGTTATTTTTTATTTGGAAAGTAAGGATTGATCCAGTATAACATATTTAAGTGACAGAAAAGACATTTAATTCTCCCCATATGAGAAACCATTCAGCTATAAATAATTGAAATTTATTGTTAAAGTCCCTGGCTTTGTGTTAAGTGTACCTCATATCTCTTTATGGTGTAGTCCTAATTCAGGTAGCATACAAATTCTTTCAAATTATATATATATATATATATGTTGGTCCTCCCAGTAAAAAGTAGAGCTTCAAATGTACTTAATCACAAATCTTAATTTGTACGTGCTCAGACAGCCATATATAATTCATTTTTCAGAAAAGCATTTTGTTTCATTCAATAAAAAATAGCAGACCAAATGTAGCTTTGATTACTGCTGTGACATTTGCAATGATGTTCCAGCTTTTATAAAAAGCATCATATTTGAAAGAGTATGTCAGTGATGTTACATGTCTTGTCATTGCTGTTACGGGTAGATAAAGAAGTAGTCTAATATCAATTGTAAGTTATGATACTGTCATTGTCTTGCATGTAATTTCTATATTGAATGAAGATATAAAGGGTCAACCATATAATTGATAACCATTTTATCTTTATGGAAGTAAAAGTCATTGATGTTACATTTTGTCAGTGATGTTACAACGTGTTTTTATCAGTTTTGACAAAATATGAAAAAGGAATTTCACAAAACCTTTTATGATAACAAATTCATAAGTATGTTAATCAACAAATACGTGAAAATCTTGAAATTTGATCTTTTTCCTATTACAACATATTTTCAAGTTAACTAAGTGTTTTGTTTTAATTTTGGCAATATTAAGTCTGGCTATTTATTCCTCTTTTGAATCGTTCTTTAGGATAAAACAAAATAAATGGCTTTAAAAAGAAAAATACATTTTATGAAATACAGAAATGGACATTTTAAAAAGGTAACATCACTGACATTGGGTGGTTACCACTCATTCCTTTGCCATGTTTACAAAAAAACTTGTGTTGCATTAAGGTATAATTTTATGAGGTTTACATTGTGTGATGTTTAAACAATGTTTATGTTCCAATAAAGGCTTCTTTGGAGTTAATTTATTTTTCAGTTTTTTTTTATTTCAAATCCATCCATTTTTTTATAATGACCCTTGTACTTATTAAATTTATCGTAACTATTTTCAGCAGTCTGTACAAACTGGTAATGGCTTAAGTAACTATAACTGGCCGAAAAAATTTGAAGAAACAGTAGCTTGATATAAACATAAAATCACATCATACATAGTTAAACATTTCAACTCAACAAATAGGGAGGTTATAAAATGAAGATTGCTAAAGCAGCCAATATAGACACAAACTGGGATCTGATTTTAACACAACATGGAATTGGAAAAGAGTAAAATAAAATTCAAACGTACGGGCATTGTTGTGAATAATTAGATTATTTTTTTATATTTCAGTTGCGTTTACTAACAGAAAAGTTACTAGCCAGTTTTGACATCGGTCATCGTGGGCTTATCAGCCACACGTCAGTGACACCTTTCTACTCACCGCATTCTTTAAATTAAAATATCGTTCCACTTAACTTGTTTAACAGCGCGTTGCTATGATGTAAAACACCATGACGACATTTTTCACTTATTTGTATGCTGAAATTTAAGCCAAGCTCGAATATTTAATATTTTTGAAATAACATGGCCTAAATCAAAACTTTGCATGGCGCACCCTTTCATCTCCCTCTGGTCATATTATATTGAAGCAGGTCGGACGGCAAAAAAATAATTCATTTGAACACATGTATCGTTAGACTGGACCACGTGATCTGTGCAAGCCTGCAAAATAGTAGCATAGAGGTGACAGCACACAGATTTGAGAGTTACAGAACGCCGAGTGGTAGGCGACATGTTGTGGCCAAAAATGATCAGAGACACCCTACATGTATGTTTTGCTGCGATTATTAGCAACAGTCCACTTTCCTCTCTGTAAAGTCGGTGCAATCCTTCTACGATCAAACGAAATCGCAGTGGAATCACTTGCAATTTTTGGACACTGGCGACTGCTTTGTAATCACAGCAACCCTCGTAGGGTGTTTTGAACTGATATTGTCATTTTACAGGCTATCAAAATAACTGTTGTAACTGTTTGTCCAGGTTCTTTTCACTTTCAAGATGGGCTGGACTTATGGGCGTGGACCTGGATGTAACGACTCGATGATAGGGGAATTTATTGACTACAGGAATATGGGACATTGGCAATGTATTTCCGGCTGTCTGACAAATAGGACGGTTGTTGGAAATACCACATACTGGTGCACCGGTGCGAGTAAAAGGGATGATTGGGAAAACGGGGAAAACACCTTCAACTATACATTCCCGGGGCTTGGGCCATATACTATTGCGTAAGTATAGGCACCTTTAGAAAATATGCCAGTTCCAAATGCAAAGGAAATAACTATATTAAAATTGAATTAGACTATGATATGGCTGTGCAAGTTAAATGTACAAGTGAAAGAAATCATAGTACTGTCAATTGACCATTAAACCTATGACAAATTATAACACTCTTTATTTTACTTACATGTTTATGTAAAATGGGTACCTACGTGCTGCACAGGCATGTCTATACATTAATTACATAAATGTTTTATTCCACTATTGTTTATCTGTTACCTTTGGAAATTAATTTTGTTTTAATTTCGTTTCGGAATTTGCGCATAGAACGGGAAATCACGTGAAGCGTATTTATATATATTTAAGTACACACGTTTACAATGTCAATAATTGTAAATTGCTAGTTTTAGCCAAAGATGCAGTTTTTACATGATGTATAGGAAATGTGTGTGTCACAATAGGTAAATAAGAAAAGGTCCTATCAAAACTCTAACAGATTCTTAAGATTTCTATATGACTTTTCGGCATAGTTGTCTGATCTTATTTTTGCTATTTTGAAATGTTGACGCAAGATAAGTCCCGATGATTATCAAATCGCTCTTATTGATAGAAATTCCCATAACAATAATAGAGGGCGTTTTTATACTAATCAACTAGGTAGAAGTCAGTTTAAAAGAAGAAGACTCTTAAAAATCGTTTACATAACTTTTGGCACGTCTTCGAACTTCAGTATCTTTATAAGCACCGGCCAGCATCAGTGACACTCATAACATAGTCTCTGTTGAAAACTGATTTGATTGTTGATGGTATAGCAGGTAGACACCACCTATTCCATTGAACGAGGCAAACTGTTGAACGAATTTCTAATAATAAGAAGAAAGGCATCATGAAGTAATACTACCATTCAACCACAGAGAACACATGCGTTCGTATCTAAAACTACCTGAAAATGTTGGACGCTTATTAGTTTCAATTTAAAACCTTTCAACGGATGTCTGTTGTTAGAAAAAATGTTTGCATCGATTTGTTCCATGGGGGAAATATATTATGATTACACATCCTGGACAGTTTCTCAGTAGTGGCAAATTCTCTTGTAAATTAACTTCTGTTTTTAAGTCTCTTTCTGCAGATGCTACATTTCGTTTCTTAATTAATGTACATTCTATTCTTCTTTGTTTGCCATAAGAATATTAAACACAATATGCAACAAAGTTAATGCGTGCTAGTTCCTTTATTAAGCTTAAGCCTCCAACTACCAATTAATGTTTTGTTTTCATCAGTTAAATACAGTTTTAAACACATTTAGTAAGCTTAAAAAAATTATAAACTAGAACTGTAGTACACTGTTCTGTATAGGCGACTGATCAATATGTCGAAATGGTTTATATTAAACTAGTAAATACAAAGTGTGGTTTCTATTCGCACGTTTGTTCAGGCTCCAGTTTGACTGTCCACACCAGCTAAAGCTGCCCATAATTGACCAGGACGGGGATCGAGTCAAGTGCCGTTGGGCCAGAGGTGAGGAATGCGCCTCTGTCTGTGAAGTATTGCCCAGCGCCCATCTAGACGAGGTCAGTTACGGATTAAATGTTCTTGCAAAGAATATTGGTTTCATATTCCTTATTTTGTATAATTCTACAACTTCAAACAACTCCTTTAAATGTATAAAAAGTATTATTTATATCATTTATACAATCATAATTAAACACGAAGCTTCAGCATTGATTTTCTGATTTACGGATGGACTAAAATACGTACTTTTCTATAATATTTGTACACATTAAAAGTTGATTTTTAAAGAAGCCTAAATGGTTCAATCCGAAGAATAGATGCCAAATTTACCAAGCAGTAGTACACTGAAACTAAGAGGATATCCTATATATACATTGTACTTAGGTAGCTGTATTGATAAGTCATATCTTACTCTTGGCACCCACCTTTTCTCGAAGTATTTTGTCATGATATAGGAGTCTGATATTATTAATTTATACGGTAACTTAAATATTATTCACTTTGCCATTATTAACTTTAATATTATTATGTACAGCATACATTGCAATATTTTCCAGCATTATTTTCCTGGTTTTTAATGAAAGGTGGCACAACATTTACAGTGTTGCTCTTGTACACATACCAGGACACATGCACAGTGTCGTTCGATGCCAACTCGACACAGAACTACAGTGAAAGCGGCTGGTATGCTGTTGCCTTGACTGTTGAAGACTTTCCCCAAACCAACATCACCATTGGCAACATGTCATTTACACCGAACGACCCAATCACAGCTGTCCCGCTACAAGTTTGTATTTTTCTGCTGTCCTTTAATATGTATTATAGCTATACAAATAGTGTATCTACTTTACCCATAGCGTGTGACGCAGCAACTATACATACAAGGACCGGTCTGATGTTTAGAATACCGTCATAATTACGTAAGCCGAAAAAACAATACTAACGACCGTGAATTTATGAAATCCGTGAAATTATGAAATCGGTACTAAACATTTAAAAAAAACATTTTTCAGTACAGAAGACAGAACGAAACAATAGCGATTAGCGTCGCCTTGTGCACGAATTTTATCGATATAAACGGATAAACACCGATTATAAATAGTAAAAAAGATGTTCATATTGAGTAAAACTCTGAACAACAACAACAACAATAATAAAAAATAATAATAGTAATAATAATAATTATAGTTGGTTGCTTTTGAATAATACCTTTGTCCTGTGCCTTTTCAAATGTTGGTATTTGTTGCAATACTCATAAGACTGTCATATAGTCATTGTCATAAATTTTGAACTTACCAAAATATGTAAACACTAATCTATTTTTGTGTTTCTTGCGATGCGCTTTAGTTTCTTGTGTTCACCCCGATAATCCCAGTTCACTGTTCAGTAAAACCGGAATTCATCGACTCAACCCCTAAAGAAGGCGACACTATCTACGTCAAAGCTAATGGTACACTACATCTTAGCTACTATGCTCAAGTCATCGGAGGAGAAAATGACAGGTTAACCAAATTTCAATCGCCACTCTCCCTGTTTCCTCCACGATAAGTTACAACTACAACAACGGCAACAAAAAGTATAAAAATATGAAAGGTTTCACTAAGAAATACATAAAAATCCACTTTTAATTTTCTACTTATCGATTTTAAGATAGTGTATTGAAAGTGTGAAGAAATGTTAAATATCTGTTTTAAAATAGTATACGATTCATAAAGTACACTGCAAGTACACTGCAAAATATAAAAAAAGAAAATGCTCACAGGCATTGTTGCAGCACGAGCTTTCCCTAATGCAATAGCGGTAATAATGATCTAGACACGTTATCTTTTAAATCCATCCAATTCAGCACCCCTTTAGAGACTAAATTTTACTTGAACGAACGATAAATTAGCCAAACAAAATAGAAAAGAAAATGCAATAGGCCTTGATTAAGTGACATTTGTATACATCATATTATCATAATGCTTCTGTTTTGTTATTTTGATACATGTATACAATCGCCGTTTAATATAATAAAAAAGAAACGTACATGCTATGCGTCCCTGTATAGCATAAGCGACTTAAGCGCCACCCGTCCTCCCGGCCTGAAGATCTCCGCCATGAGGGACGACCCCGCCCGGCTCCGGGTCAGTATGTGGGACATTGAGTGGACCCCTAAAGAAGACCAGGCCGGGGTCAACATCCTATGTACCCTTGCAGAGGATACCAATGGGTAAGTGGTCTGTCCTTCACGTTGTCTTCCTTAATCCGCTATTAAGTACCGATTTTGATTTTAAATAATGGGAACGCACAATCTCAAATAACCAAAGATAATATCGTGCTCTCTGCAGAAGATACCAAAGGTAAGAGTTAAGTACATGAACATCATTTATCTTAAGAACATTGTTTATGTTTATATTTTATATTCTTTTGTCTAGTATTGTCAGTGTGCGTAGTTAGCTGAGTTGAAGTATACTGTGATATTATTATCAATATAATTTCTAAATTTAAGACATAAGAACAATTAATTGGGCTCCTAAGTCTGATTGTATGATATATATAATGGTTCATTTATAAGTGGTTTGGTATATAAGGTTTTTATCTTTTTAAACATGGCATGAACATAGTATTGCCTTGTTTTATTCTCGAACGGTGAAACGACAGCAAAAGCAGCGATCCAAGATGTGTCTCCCTTGTCGCTTGGGGTAAGTAAATTTGTTCCATGTATTATTGTTATACTATATGTTTGAATGCGTGATTGCAAGCAGTTAATATGATTGAATACATTTAATTTATACAACTTTTTCAACTTCTTTCCGAATGATAAAAGTATATGAATTGACAGATGACTTAAATAGTCTTAGCAAAAGAAAATCAACACACTGTTGTTCTTATTACAGATGTGGATCCCTGTTCGAACTTGCCCTGCTCCGGGAAACAGACCTGCCACAGGATTGGATTTTCAAACAATTACGAGTGTTTCCACCCTCCGGGCTGCACAGGGAACCTTTGTGAAACAGGTTTGAAATCACTTCAAAATGCTTCCATTTATTTACTAGTTGTTAAACCCGAGTAAGCAGAACCTTTCTATGTATAGTTTAAAGTGCATTGTTACGTGTCTTTGACCCTAGTCTCGGTTAGCTATGTCTTCCCATGTTTTCAACGTTCTCCTGGTGTATTGACAGTCATGCAAATTTCAAATGAGATACTGTTAGTTCTGTTACCCTAACTTATCTCTGTGTTTTTAATCGAAAAGTGGTTAAATAATAATAATAATAATAATAATAATAATAATAATAATAAAAATATTGCAATAATAATAGCAATAATAACAATATTAATTATAATAATAACTTTCTTGTAGAACGTCTGTTTTAACTTGATCTAGTGTCTGCCTAAAACTGTTAGCAAAACTTAATTGAACTAGAAGAATGACTTATAGCCGTAAAGTGCCAAGTTTATATAAGGAAAATGTTAAATCTAACCTTTTTCAACTGGCCTTTATCCAGAGCCTGTTCGAAATGGCGAATATTTTCAATGTTTATGTATCTGTTTGACAAACTTTGGTCACTTTGTTTGAATGTAGATTGCTTATTTGTGTAAGTAGATTAGTATTATGTATAAAATATTTAAGTATTATTAATATCTGTTTCAGGCCCAGTGACATCTTCCTCCAGGTAAATGCAACAACAGTATACCCTTTTTTCTATACAGTTCCCATTTACCTTAATTACAGGCATAACCAAAATTGTACTACCGATAATTTTATCTAGTTTTCTAGCTCCCATTTCTTCGCTATTTTACGATTCATCTTATCAGTGTCGATCGTCATATAATCGATCGCCGGGTCTGTGTGCAAGAAATCGCATATTGCATCGCAATCAGTCATTCACTATGTCTTTGAATTGGCATAGACGTTAGATCCTTTTTTTTTTCGATTGACTTACAAAGGATTGTCATCATGTGTTATCACCGCGCATGAAATACTAT
The DNA here is from genome assembly GCA_007844125.1 of Sinonovacula constricta. NCBI lineage: Eukaryota > Metazoa > Mollusca > Bivalvia > Cardiida > Solecurtidae > Sinonovacula > Sinonovacula constricta. The sequence goes on from CM017557.1 coordinate 30,544,537, forward strand.
ATCTGGTTCAATCTAACATCTCACCCAGTTTCTTAAAGTTGCTTAGTAATCAATCATACGCAACCCTATTTTTCACAACATTTAAACCAACAGCCATAATCACACGTTCACAAATATACCAATAGTTCTTGCCTCAGTTCCCTTCCCGTCATCCTGGGTTCAGTTTTCGGGTCGCTTGTACTGTTGGCATCGAGCTTTGGTTGCGCCGTCTGGTGGTGGTGTACGAGGAAACGCAGAAAGGTCAACGACAACTCCAGGGACCATAATGACGCTGCAGATGTCAGCTTAAAAGAAAGTTCAAGCTGTAAATAATTCTAGGTAGATTAAAGCGGATTTACGGCGTACACGTAAACGAAAGTCAATGCTTACAAGAGACATCATATTTAGGCCAGGTTTAAGGTCACAAGGTACTGTTACTAGTATTTAGGACATTCTTCTTTTGTATATTGTGTCAAAGAATAAGCTGCATTATGCCAAACGATGTAACCTTTATTCATCTTGTGAACTGAATTTGATGATACCACTAATTTTAAAGATATAGAGGTGTTTATTCAGTGTATTGAAAAATTGATACAGATTAACATGCGTTTTTTTTTTTTATGATGAGTAAGCACTACAAATGATTAAAGACTACAAACGGATGTTATAACAGCTTTTTGCACATCTGATCAAAATTATTAAACACGAAAGTACAGAAAAAGAAAATGTTTTACTCAGTCTTTGCGCTTCAGCCTAAATGTTAAATGTGTGCATAACAAGTCATTATCAGAAGGTTTATATTCCGTAAATGTAAGAAGACATCATTGCTTTATGATATTGACCACAGTTTCATTAACACTCATATGTTATTATTCCATTGTCTTTAAAAAAAAAGAAACTTTTGATGTAAAGCATGGAATTCGAACAAATGAAACGCATTTAAGGCATAAATAATTCAAACTTAATTAAAACTGATTTGTATTATTAACTTAACAGTTAAAATCTTAATCACTTTAAAATGTTGGTGCCATAGAAAGATTAAGATACATAAACAGAAAAAAACTAAAACAGTAGAAAAGATAATACATACATTGTCAATTAACAAGTTTTAAGTCATTGACGTTTCAAACTTTTGATGGCACAAATGACTACCCGACTAATGATAGGTTATACGATAAACCTATACAGCAATTTTTGACACCAGCAAGAATGGGGTGTGATTTTCATATCTGCTTAAAAACATAGTTCTGTTTCGCTAATTTTTTTTCCAATCTAATTTTCGGTTAACGATTAAAAGCCATTCAATGACGTCAGGAGTACCGAAAGAACCATGATTGTAGGTGTATTACTAATTATAACGTCGAGGTTTACAAAGTATAGTAACTTTAACCGTAAAAAGGGTACATACAAAGATCATTTATAAACAAAATCTGCGGTATTCTGCATGCCATATTGACTAAATCGAAGTTTCCCGAAATCGACACCTTAATTTCAGGTATGCTAAAAGTCTACAAAATAAATGTGACTGCGAAATATGTTTGCAATTTACAAACTAAAAGTTAGCACTTTTGAAATACATTTTATTTTATAATCAAGGCGAAAGTATTTTAAATGGCCTTCTTCAATTTGTGAAATCTGAAGCCTTGTTGCAACAATTTATAAGAAATAAACTTGTTTTTGATATTTGTATTTTCAACATTAGTACATGTTCGTGAAAATCTACTATAAAAAAACCCCAATCCTGTTGGATGTAGCCAGAGGTAACGCTTCTGCTCGGGATGGATAATTCATAATATAAAAGATGTTATCGCAGTTTATCGTACATTTTAGTACAAACGTTGTCATTGGAAAATGTGAACTCACTGTCTTGATTGATAGTTTTACCGAGCAAGTATTTGCTTTTGTAAGATAAGTCCATGTGGAAATCAGATGGACAACTTGCAAAAAGAAACAGGACATTGACGTTGTATTAAAAACTTCCACTCAGTCTGAAATTATTGACCACAGTTTCATTAACACTCATATGTTATTATTCCATTGTCTTTAAAAAAAAAGAAACTTTTGATGTAAAGCATGGAATTCGAACAAATGAAACGCATTTAAGGCATAAATAATTCAAACTTAATTAAAACTGATTTGTATTATTAACTTAACAGTTAAAATCTTAATCACTTTAAAATGTTGGTGCCATAGAAAGATTAAGATATATAAACAGAAAAAAACTAAAACAGTAGAAAAGATAATACATACATTGTCAATTAACAAGTTTTAAGTCATTGACGTTTCAAACTTTTGATGGCACAAATGACTACCCGACTAATGATAGGTTATACGATAAACCTATACAGCAATTTTTGACACCAGCAAGAATGGGGTGTGATTTTCATATCTGCTTAAAAACATAGTTCTGTTTCGCTAAATTTTTTTCCAATCTAATTTTCGGTTAACGATTAAAAGCCATTCAATGACGTCAGGAGTACCGAAAGAACCATGATTGTAGGTGTATTACTAATTATAACGTCGAGGTTTACAAAGTATAGTAACTTTAACCGTAAAAAGGGTACATACAAAGATCATTTATAAACAAAATCTGCGGTATTCTGCATGCCATATTGACTAAATCGAAGTTTCCCGAAATCGACACCTTAATTTCAGGTATGCTAAAAGTCTACAAAATAAATGTGACTGCGAAATATGTTTGCAATTTACAAACTAAAAGTTAGCACTTTTGAAATACATTTTATTTTATAATCAAGGCGAAAGTATTTTAAATGGCCTTCTTCAATTTGTGAAATCTGAAGCCTTGTTGCAACAATTTATAAGAAATAAACTTGTTTTTGATATTTGTATTTTCAACATTAGTACATGTTCGTGAAAATCTACTATAAAAAAACCCCAATCCTGTTGGATGTAGCCAGAGGTAACGCTTCTGCTCGGGATGGATAATTCATAATATAAAAGATGTTATCGCAGTTTATCGTACATTTTAGTACAAACGTTGTCATTGGAAAATGTGAACTCACTGTCTTGATTGATAGTTTTACCGAGCAAGTATTTGCTTTTGTAAGATAAGTCCATGTGGAAATCAGATGGACAACTTGCAAAAAGAAACAGGACATTGACGTTGTATTAAAAACTTCCACTCAGTCTGAAATTATTGACCACAGTTTCATTAACACTCATATGTTATTATTCCATTGTCTTTAAAAAAAAAGAAACTTTTGATGTAAAGCATGGAATTCGAACAAATGAAACGCATTTAAGGCATAAATAATTCAAACTTAATTAAAACTGATTTGTATTATTAACTTAACAGTTAAAATCTTAATCACTTTAAAATGTTGGTGCCATAGAAAGATTAAGATATATAAACAGAAAAAAACTAAAACAGTAGAAAAGATAATACATACATTGTCAATTAACAAGTTTTAAGTCATTGACGTTTCAAACTTTTGATGGCACAAATGACTACCCGACTAATGATAGGTTATACGATAAACCTATACAGCAATTTTTGACACCAGCAAGAATGGGGTGTGATTTTCATATCTGCTTAAAAACATAGTTCTGTTTCGCTAAATTTTTTTCCAATCTAATTTTCGGTTAACGATTAAAAGCCATTCAATGACGTCAGGAGTACCGAAAGAACCATGATTGTAGGTGTATTACTAATTATAACGTCGAGGTTTACAAAGTATAGTAACTTTAACCGTAAAAAGGGTACATACAAAGATCATTTATAAACAAAATCTGCGGTATTCTGCATGCCATATTGACTAAATCGAAGTTTCCCGAAATCGACACCTTAATTTCAGGTATGCTAAAAGTCTACAAAATAAATGTGACTGCGAAATATGTTTGCAATTTACAAACTAAAAGTTAGCACTTTTGAAATACATTTTATTTTATAATCAAGGCGAAAGTATTTTAAATGGCCTTCTTCAATTTGTGAAATCTGAAGCCTTGTTGCAACAATTTATAAGAAATAAACTTGTTTTTGATATTTGTATTTTCAACATTAGTACATGTTCGTGAAAATCTACTATAAAAAAACCCCAATCCTGTTGGATGTAGCCAGAGGTAACGCTTCTGCTCGGGATGGATAATTCATAATATAAAAGATGTTATCGCAGTTTATCGTACATTTTAGTACAAACGTTGTCATTGGAAAATGTGAACTCACTGTCTTGATTGATAGTTTTACCGAGCAAGTATTTGCTTTTGTAAGATAAGTCCATGTGGAAATCAGATGGACAACTTGCAAAAAGAAACAGGACATTGACGTTGTATTAAAAACTTCCACTCAGTCTGAAATTATTGACCACAGTTTCATTAACACTCATATGTTATTATTCCATTGTCTTTAAAAAAAAAGAAACTTTTGATGTAAAGCATGGAATTCGAACAAATGAAACGCATTTAAGGCATAAATAATTCAAACTTAATTAAAACTGATTTGTATTATTAACTTAACAGTTAAAATCTTAATCACTTTAAAATGTTGGTGCCATAGAAAGATTAAGATATATAAACAGAAAAAAACTAAAACAGTAGAAAAGATAATACATACATTGTCAATTAACAAGTTTTAAGTCATTGACGTTTCAAACTTTTGATGGCACAAATGACTACCCGACTAATGATAGGTTATACGATAAACCTATACAGCAATTTTTGACACCAGCAAGAATGGGGTGTGATTTTCATATCTGCTTAAAAACATAGTTCTGTTTCGCTAAATTTTTTTCCAATCTAATTTTCGGTTAACGATTAAAAGCCATTCAATGACGTCAGGAGTACCGAAAGAACCATGATTGTAGGTGTATTACTAATTATAACGTCGAGGTTTACAAAGTATAGTAACTTTAACCGTAAAAAGGGTACATACAAAGATCATTTATAAACAAAATCTGCGGTATTCTGCATGCCATATTGACTAAATCGAAGTTTCCCGAAATCGACACCTTAATTTCAGGTATGCTAAAAGTCTACAAAATAAATGTGACTGCGAAATATGTTTGCAATTTACAAACTAAAAGTTAGCACTTTTGAAATACATTTTATTTTATAATCAAGGCGAAAGTATTTTAAATGGCCTTCTTCAATTTGTGAAATCTGAAGCCTTGTTGCAACAATTTATAAGAAATAAACTTGTTTTTGATATTTGTATTTTCAACATTAGTACATGTTCGTGAAAATCTACTATAAAAAAACCCCAATCCTGTTGGATGTAGCCAGAGGTAACGCTTCTGCTCGGGATGGATAATTCATAATATAAAAGATGTTATCGCAGTTTATCGTACATTTTAGTACAAACGTTGTCATTGGAAAATGTGAACTCACTGTCTTGATTGATAGTTTTACCGAGCAAGTATTTGCTTTTGTAAGATAAGTCCATGTGGAAATCAGATGGACAACTTGCAAAAAGAAACAGGACATTGACGTTGTATTAAAAACTTCCACTCAGCCTGAAATTTATGCTAACACGATGTTTTTTATTCGATTACTTCCATATTTTGTCGGGAAAATCCCTCTTCCAATATTGTCAAGTGTCCACTTCCACTTACACGGTTCCACTGTGGCTCATGACCATGTTACAAGTGTTACTATTGATCTTGCTTTAAATGGGGACAATGACAAAATTATAATAATGATAAGGATGGACAGAAAGAAGAGGAGTGTGATGGTGGTGGTGGTGGTGGTAGTGACGACGACGACGACGACGACGACGATGATGATGATGATGATGATGACGACGATGATCATAAAAATGATAAACTTACATCAACGTAGATACATGTAACTGGGTAAATCAAATGCACACGGAATCAGTAGTCAAAAGATATTGTGGCAATTCATAAATTCATTCGGAGCTTTGCAGACGAAATAGACAAAGACAGATGCAGTCTTCTCATGTAATATGTATATATTAGTGTCAGAAAAATACGTATTGACAAGGAAAGAACTTCGTCAGTTTATTCAAGGCTGTTATTTTTCTGACCAATAACAGTTTTTTTTTATATATTATGCAAAACGAAACTGTTCGTCTCCTATGTGCATTAGTTTTTGTTGCCATTAATGTACTACAAAGTCAACTGAATAAAGTTAGTTTTCCAAAAGTAAAAAAGATTCAACATTGGTCACATATGTTGAAGATCGCTTTCTAATAGTCGTACGATGAACGCAAGACATTCAACTTGTGTAAATGCATAAAGTTATTTGTAGAATCATATCAACATCCGTACGCATTCTTACTTCCTCCACTTCCACCAGGACACCTACAGATGATTGGCTAAATGCTGCAACAACAGCAACAAAGGAAGGCGGCATTACTGGCTTCTGTCATCCATTAAGATAGGAGAGAGAGACCTTACGCCGAGGAAGTGCAGTGTATTTTCAGATGTCTCATAATGGGACGATTGTTGGAAATACCACATACTGGTGAAGTGGCGCGAGTGAAAGGGAAGATTGGGAAGATGAAGAAAGCTTCTTTAACTATACATTTCAGGCGTTTGGAACATATACTACAGCGTAAGTATATGGACTTTGCAGCCGTCTTGATTTCACGTATGTATGTAGTTTTAAGTTCCCAATAGCGTGCCTCGCCCAAACTCTAAAACTGTTCAACTATTCCGCGTAAATGTTACGTAACAGTGTATTTTCTATTCATTTAATCATGTCCGGCCACCGTGTAGTGTAGACAAACTATAACGCAACCTCAACCTTATTGCAATAGAAGATGTTTGGTCGAAACGTGTATGTATCTAACAATATAATAGTTCGTTATGGAGTTATTTTAGATTAAAGCCTGATAATTAAGTTAGATTTTCAATGATTCAAATGGCACACCAGACCCAGCTGTTTTATTTCATCGTATAATCAATCATTGATTACGTTACGATCAATGGCACAACAAAAGTTAACTGCAAGCAACACGTTCTTCGACATAAAATATTTTGTATTAAACAATTTACAAATTAGCACAAAATTAATCTCAAATGAAGCCCAAGCTGATACCAGTCATAAAAATGTCCACTTACTTGATGAAAGTCCCAGTTACTTTTTCAAACCCACAATAATCCACAATAATTAACAATAATCCACAAAAATGCCATATGGCGATATTATCACAGTAAATCCCAAAGTACACTACACTTACACTGTAATCCAAATGAATATTCCAACAGTGATGTTATTTTGAAACCCTTTCACGGATGTTGATTTTTAAAGTCTTGAACGTCTTACTCATTCTTACTCTAACACAAAACAAGAAAACAGTCCAATTTAAAATAGCTAAAATTAGGAAGTGTTTCAGTTGCATCACCTACATGTATTAAAACATACAGAATTTATTTCGAGCGTGTACAAATCAGTATCACGTGACTGAAAACATTCTATTAATAAGTGACGAAACAGTGACGTAAGAAGTGAATTAAAATCTTCACAAATTCAAATATATCATGATGGGAGACTCTTATGAAAAAGAGACTTTTATTCGTCCACAGGTACCTTCTTGATTGTTATCATAATGCCGTTTTCAATTAATACAGCATATATAGTAGTTGGTTTTATCACAAACATATGTTTAACAATATCCTAGTGTGTTCTTTTAACTATGAGCATAAAACTAGACTAACGGCTAATGGCAGTATGAATGATAAGTTTAAAAAAATAATGTCCGTAATATTTTTATATAGTATCAGTTATTTACATCCAAACGGATGAATGTGTATTAAACGCTTATGTATCGGCTTGGCTAACATTGCTTGAAAGGTTTCTATTTTCCGACATATTTTAATTTTAGTCATATTCTTTCAGAAAAGGGTCCGGTAGTATCTCCCTTCATATAAACGCGAAACTGTATACCTTTTTTTATATAGTTTCTATTTGCGTTTACGAGAAGTGGACGCATACTTTTGTTGCCGCATTTATTTCAGCCCTACCGACCAGATACTAGTCTCATAAAATTTCAAAAGTCTTGATTAAAATTCGGTTTAAAAACTTAAATAACAATTGTATTTTTACTTTAAAACCCAGCGTCTTTTAATCCTCCTGTAAATATCGTGTAATGTGGTTGCCATCGTAAACAAGCCTGAGCTAATGCATTTCATATATGATAACTAATGAAACAAATGAAATTAAGGCATTAGGTTGGATAATTCAAATAACTCATAGATCAGACTAAAGCGACACATTCTGATTGTGGTTTTGCTACCCCAAAAAAGGAACCGCAGTTGTGCTTTGAATGGCAAGACGAATGTTTTCTTTTCTTTTCATTGGTGTTCATTTCACGTTCGTGTTTTTTAATTGGGAATCGTTTCAACATTTCTGCAACCTCAACTGTTACCTCACTTTTAAGTTCTTTATTTCTCATTGTTGTATTTATCATTTCCGCTTCATTCATGTCGGTTTTCAAAGAAAAGATCGCTCTGAGGTCTGGAAATCGCATATTTCGTTTCAATCATATGCATGTAATATGTCTTACACTTTGTATAGGCGTATCCTCCTTGAAATTCGCTTAGTTTGTCATGGTACCCACTAATACATTCTCTTCATGGCTGACTGACACTGTATAGTATCAACAATGCGAATGCATGTCATGTTGTATGTCAAGAATTTACATCATCACAGCGCATGCAACACTATATCTACTTCTATATAACCCCTTTTGTTGTTAGTGCTTAAGCCAACAAAACTAAAGCTAACAATTAATTTCCACATAATAACACTTACGACTAAACCAATGCTGCAGTTCCCTTCCCATTATCCTTGGTTCGGTATTTGGGTCGCTGGTTTCACTCGCATTGGTTAGCTTTTGCTGTTGTTGGTGGTATATGAGGAAACACAGGGAGATCAATCCCGTTTAATATGGTAACGTCCAAGAGGTCGATGTTGTCCAAAAGGTCGAAGATGTAAAAACTGAAAGCTCAATGTAGATTGACGGTGCATACCTCGTCGGTAATGTACAGAAGGTAATAAAGGCCCATGCTGAACAGACATAATATGTCATGAAGCTATGGCCAAGGTCACCAGGTATTGTTACTTTTCGGACATTTTCTTATTAATGTGTTAAATGGAATAAGTTGCATTGTGCCCAAAACTTTGTACTTAAATTCATATTGCTTAATATTGTATATTGTTTATTACCATTCATTTTAAAGAGAAGCGGAGATCTAACAGTACTAACTTCTTTTATAAAATGAAGCAGATTAATGTACATTAGTTTCAATCATATATTGAATTAATTCAATTGATTAAGGATTTGGTACATGTTACATTAAGAGAAAAAGTATTAACTCTTTGGTGTTTCTGCTAACATGTCAAGTCTGTGTCATGAGCTTTACTTGCGATATGGCAGAAAGATATTCAATGATAAAAATGACCTTATTCATCGCAAACAGTGTAAACACATTTAAAACAGAAATGATCTAAACTATACAGAAAAAATTGAATTTATTTCGAATTAACAGTATGTTAGTAAATATTTACGAAGAGACGCATTTACAAAAAATAACTATCATTTTATGCCTAAACCATAATTTTAGTTGATGCTTTTTTCCAAAGTGTTTTGCGACGTTTACTTAAGCGACTATTTATCGGTCAAATTCTATACTTGTGTTGTTGTTGTTGTTAATTCATTTGTAACATTTACTATACTTATGGTGGAGTAAGTTAATAGGAGATGTGTTGCGGTGGCAATAGGGTTAGTTTAGACATCAATTGTTGGGTAAGAATAAAAAGATATGACAAGACCCAACAGAATTACAACATTTGTTGAAAATGAACGAGCTCTAGATAAAGGTATTAACATAGAATTAGAAATCAAAGTGGCAAAAACACTGAGGCCAGCAATTACACAACAAGGGAAAATTCAGTTCCGTTCAGTCGGCAAAGGACCGACTACGATGGTTTATTATGCTCAGAATGGTCCGCACATTAAACGGACAAACAGTGTAAATTAAAAAGTCTCATCAAACTGAGTCAACAAACTGTAAACCTCTGCTTCGGGAATAAATCAATGAATGCATAATACTTATACACAAACAATAACACAGTAAATGCAATGAATAATATAAATCTGTACAGAGATTATCTCCTTGGTAGGTTTGCAGTTGGGTTTTTTTAACTGCGTGATCAGAACTGTTTGAAATAAAGCAGTCAAAGCGTTGATGTGTTCTATAAGCTTCGATATGACGTCAAAAAGTAGTAACTCTATTTAAAACAAATATTAAAAAAAAATAAAGAAAAGTAATAAGCGGACACAAGACAATTTTAATAAGTTGTAAAAGTTTACTTTGTCTTATAAGAGATTGAATGGAACACGGCATTTAATATAAAACTAAAAGCAGGTGATCCTGATGTTGTCTTATTTTAAGAGCTGTGTAGCGACTGCTTCATTTGGCTCAGCTATTTAGGACACGGCTGAAAAGACGAAGAGAGAAAAAAGTGATTGTCAAACATATGGCTTGCGATATTTGATAAACTAGTCAAAGTAATAAGGTCCTTGTGGTCTGAACTAACCGTTCTGCTGTCGAGCAATTCAAAGGCAGTGCGATTATTGGCACCGAAAAAGTCATTTGCATGTAGCGTAATCCAACATGGAACTCATCTGATATAGTCTTAACTAATAACCTTTTCGATATGCTTTTTCTTTAATAGGTCCGAAAACTTGTGATTTGTGAAAACTTATTTTTGTTAAGCTGGTACATTTTCATAAAAATATGCTATGTATCATGGATGGTCATACTTTACTTTGAAAGAATAAAATCATTAATATGAAAGTATTTTGAAAACGTATTCCTCATTTCGGGTACCAAGACAACGGTGAAATAATATAATGTTGCGGCCTGACTGTTAAAATGTCGATAAGTATTTCAGTTTTATAGGACCTTCAACTAATAATCTTTTTAGATACATATATATATATAAAAATTGTGTGTGCGCTCGCGCGTGCATGCGTGCACGTGTGTGTGTGTGCGTGTGTGTGTGCGTGTGTGTGTGTGCGCGCGCGCGTGTGTGTGTTTGTGTGTAAAACTTTCAGAAAAAATCATTTATGATAAGGAAAATGCAGCTGATTTTTCATTTTCTTCCTTCCATACATATGTAAAATCTAACACCATGGGAAACATTGCAAACATGTGCTTTGGGCTCTACGAACCCGTTTAGACCCACATTAGTTGTCAGAGTCTATCTGTCTAGAACAAAGGTCTATACCTTAAAAATAAAGTGAATTTGTTGTAAATATCAAAGAATCTAACAAAGGTTTGATTTTTTCTTCAACTCAAAAACTTATTTCAGCTTCATAAAATTCATTACATCTCTTCAGTAAGTACAAGTATATACATCAAAACACGTCTGTCGTAAACAATCTGCGTTTGTACAAACTTAAAACCTTTAGCCAATCAGATTTCACAATATAAATAACCCATCATAGGGTCTTTGCTTATTGGATTGTATCTTGTTATCTCTGAATCATGTCTTAAGACATTCTACTGTCAACTCAAGTGACATGTCGATGGTTGTTACTTGCACAATCGAACACGAAAGAAACATTTTTAAAACTTTGCTATCTTTCCTCAAAGTTGTGGGGTCATTTATTGAAAATAATTCAGATTAATCGTCTAAATTTAAGAAAAGGAAAAAAGATGTTTCATAAAAATGAAATACTGTCCAAACACATATACTGTATTTAAAAGGCGCGACATATTCTTGAAAAATGAACAAATTTTAATAATAATTTTAAAAAATTAAATTAAAACTATTTATACAATTATAGTACAATTAGACAAAATTGATGCCACTAAAGTGGCTCATTCATCAAGTAATACTTAATCATGTAATTATTTAATCTGTATATAATCATTACTACAATTATGACATAATTAACTAATTTTGATCATTGTTAAAATACCACTAGATTAAACATGCCATTAACCACACATTTAATGTAAATAACTGCAATTAGATTGAAACAAAAAACTTTTTATCAGCATTCTCTTTGAAGTAAAATGTAAAGTTTTGTTTTCAAGAGTCGTGTCCGTCGAAAACCGATCAAATCGATTAATTATTACAGTTGTTGGCGATTTCCTTTTAAAAATGCTATCAAGTACCAAAACGTGACACTTTAACTACTAACTGACAGGTGGGGCACATTGTTCAATACAAAACAAAACGGATCCTTTTATATTTTTATAATCAAGTCCAGTGAGAAATAATGAATCAGTTATTCTAATTATATGCGTTGCATGCAGGAAATTATTTTACACCATTAATTAATTTAGATCATAATGACATTCCTAAAATCCACGACTTTTGCCAAGCAGGTTTCTGTCTTGGTCTATCTGAACCCCTATGGTTACACGCCACACAGCTTATACAACTTATTGCACGAGGGGGACTTAAAGTGTCACGTCTTCGAAGATGTTAATGCTTTGGGTGATTTAAATGAATTGTCATATTAAGTTTAAGCACATAGCTTCTCTATTATGTGGAAAAGCGTCTACTTAGCCTGGACTTTGTGATAACATGTTTGGTAGTTATTCAAGTACTATGATAACAAAACTGCACTCACTTGCCCACATTTACTATCAGGTGCTACCGTTTCGGATGTCAGTTTGTCAGTTGTATATATTGAGTTAGGTCAGACTGACAATAAATAGGAGGAATAGAAGGAGAAACAAAATAGAGAGAGCGGGAAGAAAAGGAAGTTTGAGAGAATGTGCAGGAGCGGAAGAAAAGGCAAACGAATATGTCAATATTGATCAAAGATAACTATTAAGCGTCACTGAAAAAACAAACATGCCCTTATCCCATGCGGTCTTCCATCTCATACTGTGCATGCGTTTATCCTAAAACTTTTGATTTTGTTTTGTAAATGCTTTACATCGACACAACTATGAACATTTTAGCGACGGAAATCTGTTATCAAAAGGAGGAACAAATGCCTGTCAAGAATCACCGACCGCGAGTCAGCTGGATGACCTCTCCAAGTGAAGATTGATCATCGACAGGGACTTGTCGCGAGTCAGCTGGATCACCTTTCCAAGTGAAGATTGTTCATCGACAGGGACTTGCCGCGAGTCAGCTGGATGACCTCTCCAAATGAAGATTGTTCATCGACAGGGACTTGCCGCGAGTCAGCTGGATGACCTCTCCAAGTGAAGATTGTTCATCGACAGGGACTTGCCGCGAGTCAGCTGGATCACCTCTCAAAGTGAAGATTGATCATCGACAGGGACTTGCCGCGAGTCAGCTGGATGACCTCTCCAAGTGAAGATTGATCATCGACAGGGACTTGCCGCGAGTCAGCTGGATGACCTCTCCTAGTGAAAATTGATCATCGACAGGGACTTGCCGCGAGTCAGCTGAATGACCTCTCCAAGTGAAGATTGATCATCGACAGGGACATGCCGCGAGCCAGCAGGATGACCTCTCCAAGTGAAGATTGTTCATCGACAGGGACTTGCCGCGAGTCAGCTGGATGACCTCTCCAAGTGAAGATTGATCATCGACAGTGACTTGCCGCGAGTCAGCTGGATCACCTCTTCAAGTGAAGATTGTTCATCGACATGGACTTGCCGCGAGTCAGCTGGATCACCTCACCAAGTGAAGATTGATCATCGACAGTGACTGGCCGCGAGTCAGCTGGATCACCTTTCCAAGTGAAGATTGGTCATCGACAGTGACTGGCCGCGAGTCAGCTGGATCACCTTTCCAAGTGAAGATTGGTCATCGACAGTGACTGGCCGCGAGTCAGCTGGATCACCTCTCCAAGTAAATAGTTGGTTCATCGACAGGGACTTGAACTGGGATTGATAAGCAGGAAGGTTACAGGAGAAATCGACGCTTTGATCCATATAGTCGCGGGCGTTCCACTCAGTCCATTGTAGTGTTATTTGAAAAAAGAGCAATCCAGCTGGACACGTTACTTTTGCACACGGATGTTGTTCCAGCCAAACAAGGGAATGGTTGAGATAAACATTCATAGTTTTATATATAATTTCTTTTCAATAATTTGGTGAATTTAATTTCAAAATGATCTTTATCCGCGTCCATTTATAACATGTACATTGTTGATGTGTTCCGTCAATTTTATAGTTACCATATATCCATCATACAGCTTACATAAACTAACATACCACATATACTTGGAACAAATCTCTTTAAGTGCCTCCACTATCATAACGAAACCATGATTATGACGAAGAAATAAACTCAGGTAAAATAAACACCCTATTTTTATTAAAAATTGGACTTTCACCAAACTCTTATGTAAGTATGCAGCTAGATTAAACTAATTTCTTAACTTAAAAACATCGAACATAGTGTGTCTATTTTATCCAGCACAGTCCGCTTATCAGTGAAAACGCATACCTTTAACGTAGATAAAATCTTCTAAACCAACTGCACTCTATATAAATATTAAAACGCTGCAGTTCTCAATAAAAGACAACATATCGATGAGAACGAAGCAGACGTGAATTAAGTGTATGAACGGCGTGTTGTGTTTATATAAAGGAACTTAACAAGAACACTTTATAATAAGGTTGTATATTATAAATAATATAATGGGTGGAAGAATCACGTTGGTGCTGATGATGATGGTTGTTGGCAGTCACGTGATATTGGTTAAAAGTGATCATTTCCGCGGGGCTACCGTCAGTTGGATGCTAGCACCGGGTACCAGCACTACGGTAAAGTAATAGAAAATATTTCCCATACTCGTTATGCATGAAAAAACAATTTCCTATCATCACATGTACGCCAGATAGTCATACTAAAGCTTTAACAAGGGTGACTATACAAACGAAACGTTTTCTGGCATTTTAATGACGTCGTCACGACAACGTATTTGTTTATTGTATATACATAATAAATTTTTTTTAAATTATTCTTAACCTGAAATACGTGAATTATAGATTTCAACGTTTTAAGTTAAATTATGACAATATTTAGACACAATTAAAATGCTAGGTATGTGAAACAATATACAGACCGCATCATCTAGCAAACAATTAGGTAACTTCATACCTGTAAAAATAATTGAATTTCCATCCATCACCATATATGCAAAATAATCTCAAAATCACAAACGATATCGTAACATATAATAAAATGTCATTACAACGCTTGTTAGGCAACTTATTTTATCATAGAGCGAGATCAATTAAACGACAAATAGGTCAAATAACTAATATGCACATATCCACAAGTAGTCAGTTAAATGAAATTCCAGCTTTATTTTTATTTTTTTTATTTTGTTAATAGCTTCATGCAAAATACTGAACAAATACTCTTATTTTCGTACGCAGAAGTTGTGTTGAAGGCTTTGTTCATTTTAACCCTCTTGAATTTTGATTTTGTGAACAATATGAAATGGACGCCGATTTGTAGTATCAGCTAGCAGATCAGATCATTTTATTTTTTTTTTTTTTAAATTTAAACACATGTCCGCATTTTGTTACCAAAATTTTTTTATGCTCAAAGTTTAAGTTTTATATGTATGTATATACATAAGAAAAATGGTGATGGTAAGTTGTTGCGGACATTGTCATTTTTTTACTCAAACTACTAAATAATGACCTTTTTGACTATTTCGTAAAACCTGCCTACATTTCGACATTAATTTGGGAATAATACAAATGTAGTTATCCAGTTAAAATGTATATGTTAAGGGATTAGACTTCATACATTAAAAAAAATACCACATTAGGTGGAGTATTTTGAAAGAGTTTTTTATCAGAATTTTAGGCAAACTTTGACCCTTTGGTGGCTCTTCTCCTTTCAGTATCTTAATTCACCAGCAAACTGAAAGCACGAAGGATGTCGAAGTAAAGAACATAATTGATGACGCAAAGAACATTTTATTTTAAAATAAAAATATGCTTAATTTTTCATAAATTGGTAGTAATATTTTATAATCATTATATCAAATCTCAATATAAAAGTAACACACATAACTAAAATTAAATATTGTTTTGTTGCTTCACCTGAGTGCTCTCATAGGTGAGTATGTCTTCAATGTTGATGTTCTCATAAATATGTCCAGAGATATGCAATTTCATAAAATCCTCAAAATAACTGTAAATGTTAAAATATAAAATGATATAACGTTTTGTTAAAATCTTTCGAGATTTTTATATGAATTTAGCATTACCATTTAAAACATCTCAACAATAAGAGAAAGAAGTCCTGATATATCCCGTAAATTATACGCAAAATGGTAATAAACTGATCCAAACCCAGATGTCATTTGTCCTCAGAAGGTGTTTCGGTGTTTCTATACAACTTATGGGATTTATAGTATTTGGAAAAAAAAGTTATTGACGTTGCACACAGTTTCATTCAAGTTAATCCAAGTATTCTACATTTTAAGCAAAACATGTATTGAACAGGATTTATTTTATGGAAACAGAACTTTAATCTCGGCAGTATATGTAAGTCTTAACAGCGATAAGATGCGTCAAACATGTGTTCTGGAATAATGGAATGATTGACATAACTTTCATTACCTAAAATTTAAGGCCGTTACTTCGCGTGACTAAGATTGTCTTTGTGTGTCCCATCAAACAAAATCACATCGTAGTGGTCAATTGCTAGTGATAACCGATAAGCACATAGCTGTCATTTTGAATTGAGAGTTGTTAGTCAGGGTAGGGTAAGATGATTTTGATGTTAGAACGTTTTAAAGTGCCATTGAAAATGCCATTGAAGATGCCGCGCATGGATATATTTCTGGCTGTCGTCTGGTGCTGTGTAGTCGGTGTAGGCGCGGATCATTTCCGTGGAGCCACAGTTACTTGGACGGTGGCACCGGGTTCAAACACGACGGTAAAGTTTGTAAAAATAATTATCATAAAACATCATAAAACACTTATTAATTTTTTTCCACAGCAGAAATGCGTGTACGTGTGGTTTTTAATAAACTAATTATTGTGAAATTCGAAGTTGTATTAATAGATATTCTCTATGGATATTTAAATGCGCATATATATAATACATATTTTATAAAGTAACAGACGTGTGTAAATTTTGGTGAGAAAAAACTTTTACATACTTTGCAACGATGCCTCTGTTCTTAGCAAAGAATATAATCAGACAGACACAGACACAGACAGACAGACAGAGACACAGGCTGATAGAGAGAGAGAGGTAGACAGAGACAGACAGACCGACAGATAGAGACACAGGCTGAGAGAAAGAAAGAGAGAGAGAGAAGGAGAGAGAGAAAGAGAGAGAGAAAGAAAGAGAGAATGAGACAGACAGACAGACAGACAGAATTAAAAAAGCAGATCGAGATTTCTCTAGATGCCGTTTACTAGAGAACTAGAGAAAATATAGAGAAACCCCAATTTGCCTTTGATGCGGCTTAAAAATATTCGTGTAGACCTTTGTAAGATAATAATCAGTTCGCACTTCAATGGAAATTCAGAATATGTCGATAACAGTGTATCAAGTTGATCAAATGTTGTACAGCTTCTACTTCTAAAAATGTACATATTTATGTTCTACATTTAGCCTATTAGCAATAAAAACGATCGTACCGCTGTGAATAATTTAATTTCAAATATTTTTAATACACAACAGCGACGCATATATGATCATTATGGCGATTTCCGGCTATTTTAATGTCCGGGTAGTAAAGCCGACGCACCTAGTCAACTAGAAGTACTTCCTATACAAACCTTGTCGGCAACACCACAACTCGGATACGAGCATATCTAAATCATGTGTGTAAACGCAAATTTAGACAATTTATAGATAATTATAAATTGTATACATATTAAAAGAGGGATAGGGATGGTATGGGATTAGCCGGCATTTTTGCCGATACTGTGCAGCGACATTTCTATCATTATAGCACAGGGGCATTTATGAGGTGCCCAGGGACTGAACCCGGCCGGTCCATTATACTGACACCGATGAGTCAGGCGTAATGCTGTCCCCTTAGCCCCGAGCGTTAGGAGGGAAGCCACTACTATCAACTTTAAAGTCTTTGCTTTGACCCGGCCGGGGTTTGAACCCACGACCTCCCGATCCGCAAGCCGACGCTCTACCACCTGAGCTATTGCGGCCGGTTATTAAAAGAGGTAAACTAGAGAATAAATAAGAATTAAACAAATGCATATTTGCTCATTTATAATAAAATGAATCTCAACCTTCTTGCATGGACGTAGGCTACCTATAAATGTCTATTACCGGTTATGTGTTGGTGTCCACAGACAAAATACATGCACCCTAAAACAAGGTTATTATTGTGTCATGTGTCAATCAAATGAGAAATAAGAAGTGTGTTGTGCGAACATTGTGGATAACGTCGTTATCTATTAAGCACAAGCTATTACCACTAACATGGAACCTTCTGTGGAGAAAAACAAACGTAGATATCATACTTTAAACGTTAAAGTTTCAAACACTTTAATTTTATCTGCCATCAGTTACAGAGAAAGGTTTTCCGAAAATGATTCTGATTGTGATATCGAATCAATGTCAGTTGTCTTAATTTATTTATAATATTTATTGTTATTACAGAAATACAACAAAATATAATGAAATCTCCAACAAAACGAAAATTTAAACTAGCGCTGGATATTAGCATAAACATATAAGTTAAATACATAAGTAACAATCACTGAGATAAGACATTACGTAAATAGATAACTAAAATTACCTCCTTGAAATGATTCATCAGCAATTGTATTGGCTGGGTTTTAAACATTGCACTTCCGTGGAGGTTTTCACAAAAACGGTGAAATTAAAAAGGCCCCATCAAAGACAGCTAAGAGTAAAATACTGCATCGGAAATAATATCTATAGAATAGCATCTATAAAAAACAAAAACACACGTACAATACTAAAGGATACTGCTAACAAAATATATTAAGTAAGTACGATATATACAAAAATCTAAGCAGTATCTAATCAATCAAGACAGTGGGTCAATGTGAAATAAATCAGTCCAAGCGCTTACGCTTAATTATTACAAGGTAATAACGTCATATGCTAGAAATGTCGCGAAGTCATATGAAACCATTTAAATTCTCGACTGAAATTATCATATGTGTTGTAGATACAGAAAAGGGTAACAGAAAACCATCGAAACAAGAGGAATTTCAGTGCTGTTTAGTTTTTAATAACCTATATAACATTTGGCCGAGGATTTCTAAAAAATGACATTTATAAGTGAAATACAAGTAAAGTCAAGTAATATTTCCGAAGTGATATCTGCTGTAAAATGACATGCATGTGATTGGTTTAGTCATTAACAATCAACAACTTACTTTCTAAATATTTTGTTATATTCGGACACGTTTAGCCGTGTTTAAAGAGCGTTTGCGTCATACATACTTATATTAATGTAAATACTAAACAATTTCCCTTTTTATCCCTTGATTTCAGGTTCTTTTCACGTTCAAGATGGGTTGGACCTATATGAAGGGGCCGGGATGTAACGAGTCAAGAATCGGGGAGTTCATTGGACAAGCTCCCCCGAGGACCCAGAATGTCCACTGGCGATGTATTTCCGGTTGTGCTACAAATACAACGGTTGTTGGTGACATCACGTACTGGTGCACAGGTGCGAGTGAAAAAGAAGATTGGGAGCAAGGAGAAAACACCTTCAACTACACATTCCCGGGACTTGGACCATATACTATAGCGTATGTTTGAAAACGTTGCACCCCATTGGTTTCCCCGGGACATTTTACTTTAATTGTTACACCGCATCGAACGTAAGACAACTTGTGTTTGGCGGCACTACAAGACAATTAATGACCTTATGGGCAATTTCAAACAAAGTTGACAAAATGTGTTTGGTAACACTTTCAGAAAAAAATGCTTCTGGAAGCGCTTTCAGATAGAATATGTTTGGGGACACTTTAAAGGCATAGAAATTTGGAATGTGGTCTGATCTGGCTTCACACTGTGATTACAGTGGGAGGTCAATTGGCTGGGTTAAGGTAATGGGGCTGGGTGGGTCTAGCCGGCTTGGACATAGCCTCAAGATGCAGTGGTATCAGGGAAGGGGATGGTCCTAGAGCATTGCTGGCCAGTGACAGTGCAGTAAGCTCGAGTGCATCCAGTGTGACTTATTGATTTACGACCTCTTCCCCTATGACACTTCTGTGTGTAATAAACTAATCTAGTGTCCAGCTGGGCTTTTACAGCATGGTGTTATCTTTGGGGGATGGATACTTTAAAGAAGACCTTTGTTTCAATGGTTGTAAGACAAAATGCGTTTAAGACCCTCTCAGACAAATTGACGAGATGTTATGTGGGACAGTTTCAAACAAAATATGTTTGGGACTATAGTCGGTAAATAAGACTTTTTAGATGAGTCTTAAATGATGAATTTGTAGAGATTGCTTTAAAATGACTTTTGGTCATAGTTTAAAATCTCAATGAATCTAGTGAAACGGACAGGCCAAGCAATCAGTCGCAGTCGTCCGCTTTAAACTAACAGACAGTTAAACCACTCTCACTTTGCGAGGTGGTTCCCTTAGAGATTTCATACATATTACAAGGCGGCTTATTGAGATTTTTTTTTTTATCAAATCCTTTCCCTCATTCTCTGACACGTAAGACATCCAACATATTTACAAAATAAATGAATTTTAATATTGTCTCTGAATGTTCAAAGAATAAGCATGGAACATATTTTCGTTGCTACAATTTTATAAGCAGATTTGTTTTGTTTAAATCAACAGATTTGTTAACATTGTTGAATTGTTTAGTGAAAAGATTCTTATCTTACGTCATTAATACGAAAACTTGGTCAGCGTTATTGCAATAATATTTATGTATGCAGCAGAATTGTAAAGGAATAATGCATGTTAATAGCTGCATAATTTATTTCCCAGATATCAAGGAGCCCTATGGATGATTCTATCCTACGGGGACTCCAACGGCTGGACCATCCAGACAATTGTTGACCTTCGACCGCGGAGTGATACAGGACGGCCTAACACCAGTCCGCGCACTGCAAGTAGGCCAATGTACAGGTACAGTAAATAGACCCACGGTAGGAATGCTAGCAAATCTCTCTCTCTCTCTCTCTCTCTCTCTCTCTCTCTCTCTCTCTCTCTCTCTCTCTCTCTCTCTCTCTCTCTCTCTCTCTCTCTCTCTCTCTCTCTCTCTCTCTCTCTCTCTCTCTCTCTCTCTCTCTCTCTCTCTCTCTCTGTATATATATATCATATATATCGTGCACACATCTCAATCTAGCCTTCAACAAACAGCTTGTAATCAATCTCCCCACGATTAAATTTGTACAAACTTACATAACAAGTGAGTTTGTGCAAGTTGAACATTAAAAAAAACACATTGCCTAATGTCGGTTGTGTGCAAAATATCGATAAATGCGCATGTAAAGATGATTTTCAAGTACTTAACATTGTTAAAGCATCATGAATAATGGATTCAAACATTACCCCTGATCACTTAATTAAATGTGAACAAGTTGTAGCTCAAAGATGGTGTTGTTGGGTTAGGGGAATATAAATCATCGCGACTGCTTTTAAATATTTTTGTCGTTTCGGATAAACAACCCAGGATATCTCGGAACTGCACATTTTGTGTGTACGGAAGTCAAAATATTTTACTGGTCAGCTCGACAGTGACAACAATCGAAATATGTAGTTATGAACCTATGGCGCTTAACTCTGTGGCAAAGTAACTATATGATTGCATTCCAGTACTCCCGAATTCCTTCATTTCTCAAAAAATATGTTAACTTTTGTTTTAAAGACATCACAGCGCGACCAATTATGACCACTATAGCGACGTCTAGCTATACTGACAGACTCCAGACAAATGTCTGGACAGAACCACCGCCGCACGGCAGTCTGGAATACATAAACACACAAAAAAATTGTAATTATAAGGATGAATTTTGGTGTTTAAATACACTTTAAATGTTGGTAGTTTTGTTGCATATTATGCTAAAACAAGAACAACATTCAATTCTGACACCCTTTAAATACATTTCACTTACTATAGTAAAAAGATACCTTTATGTAAATCATAAAGTGAACATTGTAAAATAGCCCATTAAGGCATTATATTTGCACTGTCACTGTTGCAACTTTCATGATTCAACTTTTGCTTATGAAGAAGTCTTTAAATTGATGGCCTGTTACGAAATTAGTAAAGACAAATTAAATTTTAAATAACTGGATGGTGATTTTTAATATTTTGAGAAAAATACTATTTTGACACTTAAACTTTATTGTTAGTCATTGAGTTAGGCTTGAGCCACAAAATTAACCGAGCACTTATAAATGTGTTTCGTCTTTGTGCAATCAAATCACGTAACAAAAAGTAATTGATTAAACGTACACTTCTTTCACAAACATGTATGAACTTATTTTGTAGTCCGTCAGTTTGTTTGTCTTGTCCAGGGTCCAGTACGACTGTCCACACCGACTAAAGCTGCCCATGATTGACCAGGACGGGGATCGAGTCAAGTGCCGTTGGGCCAGAGGTGAGGAATGCGACTCTGTCTGTGAGATCCTGCCTTACGCACATCTGGACGAGGTCAGTCGGAATTCTATGTGCTACGGTTGTTTCTTACTTGAAAATAACCTAAAGGATTTATTTATTTGACATTTATATTAATACTTCACAAAATGTACTCTTGCAAAAATAACATGGAGTAAATATTTTTAAACATCGCTTAAACAAATCCACATAAACATATAAGGAATGAATTTTATGACCAAAGAAACGGTATGGAACAATGCAATTTCTTTAACCATTCATTTCAAGGAGTAAAATATTGCGACAGTTACATTTTGTTCTTTTTCCAGGACACGTGTACAGTGTCGTTTGTTGTCAACTCGACACAGAAGTACACACCGAACGGCTGGTACGCGGTTGCCTTGACGATTGAAGACTTTCCCCAGACAACCATGACCATTGGCAACAAGACATTCACACCAAACGACCCAATCACAGCTGTCCCTCTGCAAGTATGTACCGGCGATTTTCTATATTTGTTTATAATCCAATGTTATAAATTAAATATGCCAATGAAAATGTACAGGCAAAATATTTTTTTATTATTTGTATTGTGTTGCAAATTCCATGATGGAATTATATATATATATATATATATATATATATAACTTTAAGTTTACATTATATCTGTCCATCAGATAAGTGTTTCAAAACACTAACATTAAAATATGTAATAATCAGTTTTGTCTGATATATATATGCATTTTTGAGTAGTGATAGATTATGACTATTGTAAATAAGAAATCTAACTGCCATATTGCTTTGTGCACCATGTTCATTTATAAAATACGGCCACATACGTATTTTTATTTACACAATGCTTATACTATAATGCAAACAAGTTATAGGAGCAAACGTGAACTACTGCCACAATTGCAGAACAGATGAAGATAAGTACATGGATGATCTAAACTTCGTTAACTGTTACTTTACCATGTGAACCCTTGCCTGTGACTGTAATAATGTCCTCTATCTCCAATCCATGGGCTTGGATTTATTTGACTACAAGCGTTAAGTGATCATGATAACAAAGGTTCCATTGAACTGCTTAAAGAAAACTCCGAAGCAAAGTAAGACATTGGTCAGTACCATTTAAGTGGTTGTAGCCTGGTGATATAGACATGTAATCCTAGTTTATTCACTGAAACATGATTTGAAATGTAATGTTCTGTTCTCACCTGACAGTTTAAAGCATGTGTTCAAGGTTAGGCAATATTCCAAATATGGGCGATTGTTTTGGCTGTCAGGTTTTTTAATAGGGGATATTGCTGTGACAGGCAGTTAAGCTACGCCAATCGATTTTAGTTCTTGTGGCATTTTTTTTTATTTGTACAAACACCAATGTGAAAACCTATTACCTGGACAATACAACTTGATTTGAAGAAATAATTCAGTTTTGAATTATGGTAGATCTAGATAGTATTATGAAACACATAGTTCATGCCATAAATAACGTGTCCTTACACTTAAACACTCCGCCATTTTAACAGTTGTTCTCTCCGTTTGGTATACGCCGTTTTATACACAACACAATTTTATGAAATGTCAGCATCTTCCGTATTTTGCTAAATGGCTATTTATGTATAGTGTGCTTCTGTAACAAGTTTGCATATATTTTGTTTTGTGATGTGTTTTTTTTTGGTTTGGAGTTTAATTACAATTGAATTATTGTGAATATTATTCAAACAAGATTAATCCTTCTTATCCTTTAAAGCTACTTTAACTATAACATTCAGCTTGTAAACAATCGCCTTATCAACTATGTGTAAACTTCTTCACTTTGAAATTTCCCACGTGACGTCATGATGTCATCATTTTCTGATGTGAAGGCATTGTACCATTCTCTCACCAGAGAACGTGCTACACAAGTTTCGCTTACACCTCTGTCAACGCCGGGAAAAGTAGTTCTCATACACGTGATATTCTATCGTCACATTTCGCAAAATAGTTCCCCGAAAATTTGGGTTAAAATATATTTTAAACATTGTTCTAAAAAAATAAAAATACCCATTTTCATTTTAAGTAAAATATACAGAGATCAAAATAATATCACGGGCATTTTATTAATTATTTATATTTTGTACAAGAATCTTGTACACAGGGCGTTGACAGAGGTGTAAGCGAAACTTGTGTAGCACGCCCTCTGGTGAGAGAATGGGCATTGTACAAAGACCCAAATAATTTGACGCGGCTGAAATACATGACTGAACTTACTATGGTAGTTAACTCTAAAATACGTGTGAATAGAATCGTCTTATAGAGCGGCGTATACTGGCACGGGGAAAAGCAATTATATAACATGCTTTGTAATATTTATTCCTTTAATATCTTATAGTCATATAGTATATTGATGAAAATAAGCTGCGGAAAAACGCAACAGTGGATGCGTTTCATTTCGCCTTCACGCTGTAATTGAACCATGAACATATAGTAACTATAGTTCAATGTTTTAACAAATTATAGTTTCGATATCGTTTCAAAACATAAATGTAAAAAGTGGTATATTTAATGACACTTGTTTGATCCATTATAAAATCTTATTCTCAATAAAAAAAAGCTTAAAATTGACATGGTAAGTATTCTTGTTTAAATAAATTGATGACAATTATGAAATTTCGAAGTATTGCGGGTTTTCTTCAGTTTCTAGTGTTTACACCCACAATTCCCGTTGACTGTCCTGCAAAACCGGCATTCATCGACCCAACCCCTAAGGAAGGGGAAACGATCTACGTAAAAGCTACAGACACGCTACAGCTAAAGTACTATGCACAAGTCATTGGAGGAAATGGCAGGTAAGCGGTTATGGTATGGCGCATCATATCATCAAAACAATTAAACAAACAGAAACAACAGAAATATTTTACATTCCATTCGTTACGTACAACATATCATCAATATTTATAATAATTATTAAAGAAAGATGTTCACGAAAATAAAATTATCTACAAAATAGGAATAAACCTTATTGTTTTATAAAACGTTTGATAAAATGCCGATTTCACGGTAGTTGCAATTGCTTCTACAGCTTGCTGTTCGTGGACTACAATAGCAAGTTTAGAAGAAATTGATGATGTCTGTGTAAACACTGTCGTAAGTTGTTAACCTTTCATTTGATTTTGGTCAAAGACACCTTATCATCGTAAGGGACAAGTAAGAACAGACAAGCAAAAATCACCATGTAAAACATGGTAAAACAATATAGTGGTCGAAATAAATAGATTTTGTCCGTTTTGGCAAATTTGCATGATGGATTTGTCCACCAACGCTAAACTGATCGGAACGGATTTTATCCGGCTATTTGCATTTAAATAGAGGACATATTACTAAGGTGACGCGTACATGTACATTGCAACTTGCAGCATCAGCGGCCTGAGCGCCACCCGTCCTCCCGGGCTGAAGATCTCCGCCATGAAGGACGACCCCGCCCGGCTCGGGGTCACCATGTGGGACATTGAGTGGACCCCTAAAGAAGACCAGGCTGGGGTCAACATCCTGTGTACCCATGCAGACGACACCAATGGGTACGTGGTCTGTCCTTCAGGTTCTTTAATGCGCCGTTAAGTACCGATCTTGATTGTGAAAAGTAGGACGCACAGCCTCAAATAACAAAAGATAATATCGTGTACTCTGTGCACAGTAGTACATTGCAATAAAGATGTTAAGAGTACGATTTTCGTTTTGGTAAACAGTCAGATAAGTTATTTTTATACTTTATATTCAGACGTGTCGTAAAAATTATACTAATAATAATAATAATAATAATAATAATAATAATAATAATAATAATAATAATAATAATAATAATAATAATATGAATAATATGAATAATATGAATAATATTGGAATAAATGTTTGTTGACAGGAAAAGCAGCGAGCCACGATGTATCTCTCTCATCGCCTGGGGTGAGTTAGTATTTTTGGTTTTGTTTGTTTTGTTTTGTTTGTTTGATTTTTTCACCTCGTTATTATTTATTTGACTTTCATGTATTGTTTTACTTATATAGTATAAGGGTTTCTAAAGATTTGGGGTTGTGATCATGTTAACCATTTTATGGACATATGTTTCCAGTTATTGTTTTTTCATTGACAGCTCGGAAAACCACTTTATGAATTGAACACATTATAACAACATAGAACAGCGCGACTGATGACTAAGTGTTAGGGTAATTTTGTCAATTGCATTACAACAAAATTTTACAGATTATTCTGACTCCCAATTTTAGATGTGGATCCCTGCTCGAGCTCGCCCTGCTCCGGGAACCAAACCTGCCACAGGATGGGATATTCCAACAACTACGCATGCCTTTGTCCACCCGGATTCACTGGAAACGTGTGTGAAACTGGTAAAGCAAATCATTAAGTGTACTAGGGTTGATAATTGAAGTCACAGAATGAAAAAATGCATCGAAGATGTTCTAATACAGATTCAATCTATTTTTCCTGCGGTCTAAGAAGTTTTCAAGTACGTTGAAGGGTAAAAATAAGCACAAATGTTGTCCGAGTAATAAACTCACGAAACAAGTTTAACATGTTACACCTTTAAATAAAACGTTGGAGGGTCAAGAGAACAGACGGGTTTAAAAGTAAATAAACTCTGTTTCTTCTAAGTTCAACTAAATGGACATTGTCCGAGCAATGACCCGGAATTTGTCGGCATTTGTTAATTAATTGTATTTTTGTTAAGCTACTTTTATGAAATTTGTATCGATAAAAAGCAAAACGTTTAGACTTTTGATTTAAAAGCACATATGTTTGTATTACCGTCCTATTCCCAGTTTGTTTGAAATAATCAACGTTACGCTGACGAGGCGCAGCTCACAAATTAGGACGTGCGTTAATTTTATAGTAGTCCGTCATGCATGAAAAAGTCAACGCTAATTGTCACTATTACGCCATAATGTAACTATCATTATATAAATGTCATGTTTGAATGTGACGTCACTTTGGCGGTTGATGCTAGAGTAAACGAGTTATGACTTTTGTTGCTGGAACGTTTAAATCTTAAACATGTCGTCATCGGAACGTCTTGAAATTCGCACTGCCATCAAGTTTTGTCAGGAACACACGGCTGAGAGAACCCAACTGGAAATCGGTATCATCGGCTTTGATCGAAACTTTTCAACAATCGATCGGCAGTTGATGGGACGGCTATTCTAGTCACTCGCACACTTACGAAAATAAAAAATCAGCAATAGTTAAACAATATGATTCTTCATGGTAAGAGAAACTTTTTGGGCAGTGAGTCAATACATACAGATGGTGTATAGGGTACAGCGGAGAGTACTTCAAAAAACTTTAAATATGTTCTTTGACGACGACATCATCAAAAGACGTTGACGTTAATGACGTCGTTAAAACGTTCGAACTGTGCCCGTACGCGAATTATTATGTTTATTGCAATCTACATATGCCGAAAACTCATTGTTTAATTAATTTTATTCGTTTTTGTTATTACCTTTTATTTTCAGATATTGATGAATGTGCTAGCAGCCCGTGTGAAAACAACAGTACGTGCACCGATCACGTGGCTAACTTTCGTTGCTCGTGCACTCCAGGGTACCAGGACGAGAGGTGTCAGACGGGTGAGTACCAGTTAAAATCTGCGAAATTTTGGTTACATAAAATGATGCCTGCGTCAAAAATATAGCATATAATATCGTCCTCGTTTATTTCCCTTTTTGACAGCCCCTTAACAGTGCCTCTGATTCTAGAACTATTATCGTTTTTCTATTATCAACCTATGAATATTGATCAGAAGAACGAAATATTGGAAGACGTAACTCTACTTCTTTATCAATTCAATACATGTCGATTATCATTTTGTATTATTTAAAAAGTTGGCAATACATTTTAATTAAATATTATTACTTGTTGAGTTTCTAAGTTTGTTGTACTTAATTAATTTCAGTTTTGTTTTATTTCAGAGATAAGTCGAGTGACATCTTCTTCGAGGTAAACGAACATATTTTATATAAATAAGTACATGAATATAAAGCTGTGCATACTAAGCCGGTGCATGAGGTATATATTACATAAAATATACATTACGTCTGCTAGACGCTACAATAACTATATGGAAAATAGCAACTAACTTTAACTCCGTGCTTGCACATATTCCAAAATGGGCGGTGCGAAATTTGACTACGGAGCTATTTATAATAAACGCAAAACAACAATCGGAACATTTTTGTAACCTGCATTAAAATTCAACGTCGACATCCTTCTTCGAACAGTCCTAACCAACGACAATTCTAGCACCAACCCCCATTTTATCCCTAAGTAGTTGGCGCAACTACCATCAAAGTTAATGCATTTGATTCAGTATTTAAATATATATATATATTTGTACGTAACTGAGGTCGCAAACTAAACAAGACAAATAGATATGGTAGTCATGACGTATATAAGGGAATTAACCGGTACAATAATTTTATTTTTAGCTTGTTTGAGTTAACTCCCTTCATAACTTTAAGCACTTTCGACTAAGGTACAGCCCTTTCCTTATCTTTATCTATAAACATAACTACTGTATAACTTCTACATATATTATATTATATTAAATTATATTATATTATATTATATCATATAAATTATATTATATTATATTATATTATATTATATTATATTATATTATATTATATTATATTATATTATATTATATTATATTATATTATATTATATTATATTATATTATATTATATTATAACCAATTACGTTTGTGAAAGATATCGTAAACGAAATCAAATCATTTTCTTGCGCTCTTCGTCTTTTTAATTATGTAATTACATCACCGCCAGTCTTGAAAGAGCAGTCAAACAAACATGTCCTGGTGAGCGAGATGTTTGATCCGCACAGACAAGAGCCTTTCTCGGGATATGTCCAAGATATCGCTGTGCCTGGCATTCTTCCAGGACAGCAGGTCCGGTTTCAGGACAATATCACTGGATCTGCTCCCTTGAATGGTGTTAAGGGCATGCTTGCACAGTGAAACATAATTGTATAGGCAAAATAAATATAGCCATGTTGTGGCTTTAACTTTTTGTTGGTCTGTAAATTCTTTCGATGAAGCTTACCACGTGATGTAAGTCCTTGAGTATGACTGAACAGTGCTCCAGATACTCAGAATCTGGGAAATGGTTCTACCTAGGAAATGGGCAGTCGAGAGGGATTAATATAATTAAAAGAATGTGTGTCCAAATCGACTATAAATAGATTAAAACTAAGAAAAATAACGAACAACATATCTCTGAACAAATAATTCCAATCGTCATTACCAAATCTCAAAATGTTTGTGTGTTTTTATCCAGAGAATGAGCGATTTGGTACAATAACCTTTTTTTCGGTTTCATGAGCCATGATTCCTCTTGCTGACATAACTCTGTTTTAAAGGTTAAGTTTTTACTTTTCTTTTAAATTGGATTAACTAGTCAGTAACGTTGGTGATACTGATTTACTGTGTATACTTTCAATACGGCATATTTCATTATCCAAATACTTATTTCTCTAACAAAACACCATAGTCTCACTTTAACTTATATTCTTACTTACCAAATTTTGCAGTTCCCTTCCCGTCATTTTGGGTTCTGTGCTCGGGTCGCTGGTTCTCTTGACCTTGGTCGCTATTGGCGCGGCAGTCTGGTGGTGGTATGCGAGCAAACGCAGGAAGGTCAATGACGACTCCACTGACCAAGAATACGTTCGAGCGGTAAATGGCGTGAATTGAAAACTTTAAAATGTCCAACTTCGAACACTTTGGGCCATGAATTAACATAAACTGATTTACATCATGCAGAAACTATAATGAGAACGGTTTAGGTCACATGCTGATGTCGATTCGGGAACAATCCAGTAGTTGTAAAGGCATAGAGATACTGTGTGCCATTGCTTTGGTAAGTTTAATTCCCATTTACATACATGTGGTGGTATATTTTTACACAGTTTTAACAATTGCATTAAATATTAGCTTTTAATTGTATGTGATTAGTAAATCTTTATTATACATAACATAGCTGTGCTAGTATCTGCTTTTGATCGACTGATAAACGTGGTAGGTTATTCCCGTGTTGTTGTTTATTTACATGCCATGTGCTTTTAAATTTGAATTTCTTCATTTGCACCGGTGTTGCGAATAAAACCCTCTTTTGACAACATAATGGAATTTTATTTTTAACGTTGAACAAATATTTGGACTGCAAGTTAATATTATGTTAAACTATGTTATAAAAAATCTGGCATAAATATATAACGAAGATACCAAATAAGCTTACAGTTTTAGTGACAAATACAGAAAGAAATGACCTACAGAATGGTTGCATAATACCTTCATTAAAAAACAATAATATGGAGTCAGATGAAATGTTCATTTCGCATATTAACATTCAAAACATTACTGGAATTATTAAACCCAATGTGATTAACAAATATCCGGTATGGTAGTACTGTCGTACAACAATAACCTTACACTATCAAGACACATTAGGTATCTAGGTGCAATGGTAGTGGTCTGATGCACGGTTTGGTTAGAAAATGGTCTTTTGCTCAGGACTTCAACCCTCTAGGTTTTCTATCGGGATAACCTCTTCTATAGTTCTTGGGCAAAGGACAAGGAACTCCCCTGGAAGCACAGTGGCTGTTTGACTGTTAACTATGGTTGTTTGATGGGGAGCGGGGGCATCAGGACATATTTTGGGCATGACATGCTACGTGTCTGAGGGCAGATTATCCCAGAGTACCTTACAGCTCAGCCTGAGGCTACTAGTTGCTATGAAATCACTCGCAGGGTGTGTTTTTCTGATGTTTACAAATTCGTTTGTTTTCTTTGTCTTATTTTATTTGCACTTATGATTTTGTTCAATGTAAAAGGTATAGTTATGACGTCGGATGCGCACACGTATTCCATAGACGATAAAGGTTCTCTATGTAAACAAAAGAAATCCTGCACGATGTTGTGTTAACAGGCTTGTCACAACTCCAATAGTTTGGGTACCTCAGTCATTATTTAAACCACCCAACACAGACATTATTTTAGAAAACTTGAAATAAAAAACGCGCCTTTGGTAACAGTTAGGGTATACAACCATCAATGATCTTTTTGGAAAGTTTTAGTCGTTTAACAAAATCAGATCATAATACTTTGCAATAGTTTTCTAAACTTTTTCTTTTTACCTGATACATAAGTACTACCTCAAAGTGTTTTAATGAACTGCTGAACACTAATGCACTAATAAGTTGAGGAGTGTGTGTGTGTGTGTGTGTGTGTGTGTGTGTGTGTGTGTGTGTGTGTGTGTGTGTGTGTGTGTGTGTGTGTGTGTGTGTGTGTGTGTGTGTGTATGTGTGTGTGTGTGGGGGGGGGGGGGGGGGGCGCAGAGAGTATTTGTCAACCAGTGCAGATTTTACTGACGGTATTCGTCAGGAAGAGTATTTTTCCAGATGCCATTACGTATACCAAGTAAATATAAAGAATGCATTACATTTTTCTTTTTGTCATTTTGATATTCTCACACAAAGTGCATTTTCTATTTGCAAACTAAAACGTCATTATAATGTCAAATGGGCAAAGCATCCATAAGCAGACTACAAATCCGCAAACAAAAATAAACAAGTTCAAAGTCGCTGTATAGTAAAACATCAATGTCAATAAACGTCAATAACTGACGTAAACGATAAAAATGGGCGCCAATAAAGCGAGTTTCAAAATTGATAGAAAAGAAATAAAATACAATTAAGTTTTAAGGCTTGTTCCTGGTACGAAGTAAAGTGAGGCCGATTGTTGCCAACATTTCCACTCTTCGGCCGGTCATAATAGTTATTGAGTACATATTATATTGATAAATGTTACGGAACAGCGTTTATGGCCGGTAGACCGTATGATTACTTTAGAAATTTTTAGTTTGGGGGATAAAGAGACAAACTGCGTGTGCTGAGTCTGAAATAACACGTTACGAACCAATAACGCAATTAAGATACGGAAATTAAGAGAAAACTGACCTATTGAAATGGCGTGCTTTATTAAAAGAAACACTTTGTATACAAGTTTGCTTGAACACAAAATTAAGCGTCCGTTCACCCATCATTAAATTTAAGGATAACTCGATAAAAAAGCCTGGATTTCAAAAAGTATGATCATCTGCTTACAAAAGATACTTGAAAAAAGGTAAATAACTAAATATACAAATACAATTCTTTAATCCTTTAAATAAACTCTTTTTTGTCTCAAAACGACCATTCACTTAACAAATTTCAAATGACCTCTCCAACTATGGAATCTATAACACTTTAAGTGACTCTCATTACCTTTTATATATTGGTAGAGATTTTTTAAAAATTATTGTACTAACTATTGTGTCGTTTTACACGTATAATGTAATAATATCTTCTGGTATTTGATTTGTGTATATTTTGCATGTATATGCTGTTTATTCGAGCTGGTGATTCATTACGCGTACTAACCTAATTGTGTCGTTGACATTTTTGAAGATTTAAATGGACGTCAATGTAATTGTTGCTATGTTACACCATTGTATTTCTTTCTGACTTAGGCAAAATGTTTGGCAAAATGTAAGGTAAAATGTTAGGCTAAATCCTGGGTAGGGCATTTGCAAATGGCCGAAATGCAACACATCTTAACACATACTGTCTTTAAACCGGTGTATACTCTTCGGGTTCCAATTTTTATTTTCCTTGTTGTCTGCTGCACTCTGTTTTTGCTTAACACTAATATTCTTAGCGTACGCCCTTTCCGTTCTGAAAGAGTCGCGGATTAGTAACTTCTCTGACTGCATACCCTCCCAACGGATGAGTTCGAGTCCCGTTCGGGGCCAAGGGACTTAAAGTAGGGAGGTCTTCCAGCTCACCTGCGGTTCGCAAGTGGTTCTACCCAGACATCTGTCTGTGGTCTTTCTCCACAAGAATAGCTGAACGTCGCTATAATGATCGTAATTGGTCGCTGCGATCTATTTAAAAACAACAAAAACAAACAATCATATTCTAAAAATTGCTAAGTATTGTTGATTTTTTCGGAATCGAAAGACACGGCAAAGTTGATAACATATAAGCTAATATACTATCAGCTCTAACATCGGTAAGCACAAACAGATCGTGTCAATTCAAGTCTATATGTCTTCTGACCTATGCGTGAACCTTTCTTAGCATATAAAGGTAAATTTAGCGTGGACTTTAGAAAATGCAGCTGGCTAATGCATTGGTCCAACTGATCAGCGATTATGAATAGCAGCACGTGCAACCGACTTGCGATGCTTTGGGACAATTACGACGGCTAAACAACCGATCGTAAGCAATCGCAACTCAGTCGCAAGGCTGGTGTGGCCAAGTCATTAGGGTAAAACAAAACTAGCGTAAACAATTGTATCTAGAGCTGATATAAATACATTCATTGGCTCATGTATACATTGCAGGGTGTTGTTTGCTCTCTATATATTTTTACAGCAATCATTAATAAAAGATCGGATAACGAAGGGATTGCGTGAACAGAGATATTTCATATCCGGTTCTTTTTTTTTCGTTATGTACAGTGCATTGATCGCCTTATGTCACGCTGAGAAAGGCTCGATTCTTTGTTTTCTCTTCGGTTGGATTCTCTTATGAAAATGTTGAGAATTGATTTGTATTGTGAAGTAACACATTTGTTCCTGAAGGAATGATTGAAATTTGGTCAAAAAAAGGAAAAATAGTTAAAACTGAGCAGAAGCCTTTGCATCACATTATTAATTAAGAAGTCCTAATATAGTTTGAAATGTGTCTTTTAAGAACTTTTACACATTTTAAATTTTAGTTCACAATATAAAGGTCAGCTTTATTTACAAATACTTAGCTTTTAACAGATATATGTTAAAATCCCGATGGTGCCACAGCAAACAAGAATGTAAAAAGAAGCTTGCACAATAATCCAATACCTTTTGCTAGAGCGTTGTATTGGCCACGATGCTGCTGCATTTTTGTTCCAACTCCATGCTAAATTCGTAGTTTTTATATATAATATGAAACGGCATGTTCATATTTTAGTAAAGACTTAACTGTAAATAGTGTAAATCCTGGTCACACAACTTTCGACAAGGGCTGGCTGATCTGGATCTATACTATTTTATTATCAGGGTTTTATTGCGTTAATAATATATATCTTACATGTCAGAGTTGATGTACATATAAACAGAGACTGAGCAGCAAATAGTGTAGATCCAGATCCGACAGTTCCCAGCAGGATCTACACTATTTGCCGTAATCTTATAAATACGTGATTAGCAAGCTAAGAGTTAATTTACATGGTTGCCTTGAAGATTGCCCGTAATATAATTATAAGTCTACATAATTATCTAAGTTTAGACATCCTTTATCAACGTAGGTTTGAGGGTATACCTTAGTTCGATATTTATAAACGAGACACATGCTGCGCATATAAAAGAAAAGTAAAACTCTGTCGATAAAGATGTCAATGAAATACGCTCTCGAGTTTATTGTAATTATTTACAATGCTTCAAAAAAGTCCTGGGGTGTTGATCCCGAGTTGCATTGGTTGAATAAAATATTTTCTATTCAAGAAATCAAGAGTTTTTAAATAAATGTATATTCATCTTGAATGTTTGTCAATATATTGGTAAGTTAATGGTTTTTACCACATTCAAGTTCACATGCTTAAAGTGATAAATTGGCACTGAATGGCGAGTACTAACATGTTTGTGGTAGAGTTGCTCTGGAGTCCATACTAACGCTAACAGAGGTAAGATCAATAATTCAAGGCTCAGTGAACATGTATGATAAATGGAGATCCCAGAGCCGCCAACATCTGACAACAAAATCAATCAAATCAACGCCTATGACAATGAGTCAATGCATTTGCGATTGGTTTTAATTAAACACAAAACAGCAGCTTAGCGGTAAATAACTGTACAAAAATTATTCAGACTCAAAATAAAAGCCTGTCCCGACATTAGGACTGTTGTATTAAATAGATGAATAGCTGTAAGTCTTGTAGCTGTTTCTGATAATTTTTTCAACAGTTGTTTGATAGAATGTAGCTATTGAAACTTTTATATTCTAAATATATTTTGTACAAAAAAGTCTGGAGGTAGATTAGATAAAAAGGCGAGCCGGTATCTTCACATGTTATTTAAAAACTCAATAAAAATGTCACATATTTTTTCTCGACCGAGGAACTGGGTGTGGGAAGTTTACTTCGCTCGCTCTTTTTCGACAGAAGAACTTTGCGTGGGTAGTTTAATTCGCTCACTCTCTCTCTTTCTAAAACAAATGACGGGCCTCGTTGCGCAGTAGGTAGAACGTCGACTCCAGGTAAGTGAGGCCCCGAGTTCAAACCCGATCCGCGACATGTCAAAGTCTTTAAAAGGTAATGGTTCTAGCTCCCTGATTAAGACTTGAAACAAATGTAGGATCAGTTCCACAACTGTTCGGTCCGGTGTCAGGGTAATATGACTAGGTGCGCCAGGTGTTTACGTAATTATATTCTATATACAGCGAAGGCAGCACGGAGACATGTCTCCTGAAAACTGTGTTATTTGCGGACGATTTTCTCAGCAAACATACAAACAAGTAAAAGAAACGTTACCGTGTTAAATTTTATTAAAATACACTATGACATACATTTTTATTTACTGATTCTTCGAAAACAGTAGATATATCATTTTTAAAACAACGGCACACTTCATATGGTGTTTCTACATATACTACATACACACAATTATATCGTATCACAGTAAATGCTGGAAGGAATTATCTGCAAACAAAATACTCCCATAAAAATTTATCAACTTCATAAAATGTAAATGACATAAATAAAGCAAAAGGGATAATATAACAATCTACACAGGAATCACCATGTCGTATAAAGAAATATATTGGGTCATTCTGCGCACACCAATGAAAACGGCTTACAGTCAATTCTGAAACGATAACTTCTTCATTCAGCTCGCATTTTAAAATCAACCGGGCGTTGAAATATTGAAATATACGCGGTAACGTGATATCTCATGATATTCTCATTACATCCAAATCCGGTGCGGATTGGTTGACAAAAAAGGCACATGCAACATAACGTCAAAAATCACATTGGAATTTTTTTTTCAGATGACTGACTCCTGCAATAGTAACACTACAGATTAATTGTAAACCACACATAATACATGATATCGAACAAGTAATATCGCTCGAAAAATCATTTTCTAAACGTAGATCCAAAACTGTCATTGTCCAACAATATAGCATAATCTGTATTCAGATTTTCTAATTCTAATGGCTTTTTTTCATGAGTATCTGATTCATTATTTATTGTACTCTAAGTCTGTTTTATCAAACCGCATTGATGCAATTCCTAGATTGTCAAAAACAAAATTGAAAGAGAAATTAAACTGGATTGCATGAATATGAGCGATCTTGCTTAATATATTATTAACTATTTCTTTCACTGATCAAATGTAATGGAAATACTGGCAAAAGAGCTGTCGATGCTTGTTCGATTCCAGTTAATGTATTCCAAATATAAAGAAAACAGCTCTGCTATTATGTTTAATCAGTTTCAGCCGTATGGTGCCTCTAACATGTATACAAGTATTCTTGAATGCTTGTTTATTTGTTTGCTTTGTTGCTATTGGTTGCAGCAGCATGTAGTGGAAAACCAAATAGGATCGGAAGATCTTCCGTGGTCTTCTGTTTGACACCAAAGAGGGGAACAACACTAGACTGCATTGAAGAAAATAATAAATTTTCCACAGAAGTTGTGGAAACAAACAAGACACAGTTGTGCCTGGTGGTATGGCACGCTAGCAAGCAAATCATTTACGGACAAAACATTCGATTTGTACTTCATTAACGTGAACAAATGTCACATCAAAGATTCCCGCTTAAATTGTTGATTATTAACTAGAATAATTTAATAAAAACATATAAATTAAAAAGACTATCAAAAGACTAACTCTATCAACTCACTAACTAGTATTGATAATTTATATCTAAGTAAAGTAGTCCTACTTCAATTTCGTGTTCAAGTTTTCATTAAAAATTATTTCTCTTTTCATTTTGGACCGGTTCGGTTTGGAGTTTAGCTTAGTTCAAATCAAAGCTAAAATAACTTACTCATAAGCACTAAAGTACAAGTAAATTTGTTATTTATTTTAAGGGAAACAAGAGCATCAAGTTTTCAAAATAAATACAAATAGATAAACATTATCCGTATGAACATGTGTTTTGTTACTTTTTAAAAATAGAACATAGTCGATACATTTAAACGATGTATATGTAAAATTTAACGATAATGTCATTTTAGAAGTTTCATTAAAGCAAATTAGAATTAAACTGTACTGCATGCACCTAATTTTCGTTCATAAAATCGAAACCATCTTACTGCTATCTCAAATGTAAGACGCCATTGACATGGAAAAGAGCTCTTAGAAACAGGTCGACCAATTCTTATCTTAAAATCATATTATAGTTGTTTGACACAATACG
>CM017557.1:30587501-30656276 GCA_007844125.1 Sinonovacula constricta
GGGGGGGGGGGCATTTGTAACTACTCGGCCATGTTTGGAACTTCCGTGATGACAGAGGGATTCT
This sequence comes from Sinonovacula constricta, assembly GCA_007844125.1. NCBI lineage: Eukaryota > Metazoa > Mollusca > Bivalvia > Cardiida > Solecurtidae > Sinonovacula > Sinonovacula constricta. Next base: position 30,587,566 of record CM017557.1, read on the forward strand.
GGATATTGTCGAGTGGATTCAATATATAGAAATAGACTTCCAATCGGAGTTTATTGTGACCTATATTTGATTGAAAACAGAACAGCCTTACAACAACCTTCCCTTTGTTACTTGGCCAAGGCTCGTGGGCGAGTGCGGGGAATAAAACATTATTCATCTTGTCATGGCGCGCGTTTCAGTCACGCTGCATAAGAACACTACTAAAGCCATTTTAATAGCAAATTTTATGGAGCGTATATGGTCGATATAAACAAAGGGCAGTTTAAAACTTCATTTTATTGCACTTTGTGACATGTTATAAGTCGGTTATAAATCTTTAAGAATTTTACCACCACATGAATGAAATGCGGACATGGTTCTTTTTACCACTTTTAAGTCATTGTGTGCATAAAGGTTAAGGTTCTCTCTGCAAGTTTGTTAAATTGCCAACACTAACGACAATTTAGAAGAAGTGCGTCAAAACCTTATGAATACTGTGTATTAAACTTCCCAAACTAGGTCTTCGTGAAGTCTTCAGTCTTCGCATATTTAAAAATCTCTTCCTGAACTAACGGTGTAACGTCAGAAAGTAGCATCATCAGAACCCACGGTAAATATTTTGTTATTTTTACATAAATGTATCGTTGGTTACTTTGCCAGAAAAACATCGTTCTCGTGAATATATGCATGAAACACTTGATTGGCTTCGTGTCTAAAACGGCACTGAAATTCAGCAAGTGAAATGATTACAATTTGTAAACAGCATAAGTCGCAGGTTAGTGCCGCCATCTCGACATAAAAATAGTGTGTTGTTGTTTTTTTGTTGTTGGTTTTGTTTTGTTGTTTTTGTGTTGTTTTTGTGTTCTTGTCTTTTGTTGCTGTTTTTTACATTTCAATTGAAGAATAGAATTGATGTAGCACACTGATGTAACGCGCATTCTCATTGGCCCACTGATTGCTATAAATGTTCATGAACGCGTATTTTTCACCAGCCTAATATTCCACGACCACTATGAAGCAGAGAGGTATGAGTAAACGTGGGTTCCAACAAAGATGGCAAGAAGATGCTGTACATTTTTCGGCAATCATGGCCGAGGTATTGCAAATGAATTTAGTGAAACGAACACTATTTATAAACGTCAGCCTAGATTGTCTAGAAGCTAGCATTTAGAAAACGCAAAAGGCGATAAAATAATATTTAGCCAAAAGTAACTGTTGCTTTTAATATTTAGATTAGCCCAGGTAAGTAAATCAAAACGTAAAAATGACTCGATTCTTAAACGTTCCACAAATAAGAGCCATTGAGTCAGTAAGTCCTTAACCATGTTATGAAGAAAGATGATCCACAGTCATGTTACAGTAACTGTATGAGAAGACTGTTTCCATAGGGATTCAAACGAACCAATAGTACATAAGGCCTAACCTAGTAATACATAACGCAAATCTTTTAATAAAATAAACAATATATAACCCACATACACCTGATCATATTGATCCATAATTGTTTTCATGACCACTTTCATAAACACCTTCATTTTAAATGCTACAATTCATGACTAGTATACAGTTGTTATTTTTCTTTTATTGTGTGTTTTATTTGCATTTTAAGCAAATAATGCACTATATTAGCATGCCCCCAAACGAAAAGTTAATATTTTTGAACTGTAAGAAGAATTTAAATAAGTAAAAAGTATTGTTTTTCAATCCACCAATTTTATATCCATGTACTTATTTTAGTTCCACATTGATATGATTATCAGATAAATAAAGTGTAAAGTAGATATAGTCATGTACCGTGTACAATACAAATGCAGTTGGGTGGCTGATTCAGGGGCCCCTGCGTTCACAAATGTAATGCAATGACATCAATTAAAATCAAAAATGTATACCACAGATGACTGCCAAAACAACAGCGATAGAGTCCAGAATTGGAGAAATACTATAGTATGTCCGCTAGGATTATTGGACATGAAGCATGATGCTTATGTAGCGCGTCATCTTTGGTTATGTTGGACATGAAGCATGGATTGCTTACATAGCGCGTCACCTTTGGTTAGGGTTGGACACGAAGCATGGATTGCTTACATACAGCGTCACCTTTGGTAAGGTAGGATATGGAGCATGGGTTGCTTATGTAGCGAGTCATCGTTGGTTAGGTTGGACATGGAGCATGGATTGCTTATGAAGCGCGTCACCTTTGGTTAGGTTGGACATGAAGCATGGATTGCGTATATAGCGCGTCAACGTTGGTTAGAATATATATGGAGCATGGATTGCGTATATAGCGCGTCAACGTTGGTTAGAATATATATGGAGCATGGATTGCTTATATAGCGCGTCACCTTTGGTTAGGTTTGACATGGAGCGTGGATTGTTTATATAGCCCGTCACCGTTGCTTAGATTAGACTTGGAGCATGGATTGCTGATGTAGCGCGTTACCTTTGGTTAGGTTGGATATGGAGCACGGATTCCTTGTATAGCGCGTCACCATTGGGTAGATTAGATTTGGAGCATGGATTGCTTATACAGCGCGTCACCTTTGGTCAGGTTTGACGTGGAGCATGGAGTACTTATATAGCGCGTCACCTTTGTTTATGTTTGACATGAAGCATGGACTGCTTATATAGCGCGCCAACTTTGTTTAGGTTGGACATGGCGCATGGACTGCTTATACAGCGCATCACCGATGGTTAGATTAGATATGGAGCATGAATTGCTTATAGAGTGCGTCAAGTTTGTTTGTGTTTGGCATTGAGCATGGACTGCTTCTATAGCCCGTCACCTTTGGTCTCCAGTTGGTGGCTTGTTCAGGCCTACTACAAGTTGGCCCCACATTATTTGTACTAGAGAAATCATTACACGGAATCAACAATAGGACAATGAAGTACATACAATGATTTTCTTCCGATCAAACATTTGTATTTGTTTAAGTTATTAACACCGACACAAGAACTTTAGATCTATTGTTATAATAAAACACTCGACTGCTATTTTCTTATGTAAAACCATCAGCCAACACACACTAATTGAGCTCTTATTTACTTTGAATGAGTTTGTGAATTGACATTTTAGCTTTTTATCCGTTTTACATACTTTTAAATGCGAACAACCTTTTGAAAATTTTAAAAGAATCTGAACCCTTTAATATTGATCCGTAATCTGCTTACCAGTGCAGCGGTAGCCTATATATTGATAAAAATGGCAGCAAGTAGTGTAGATCTTGATTAGACAGCTCTTAGTGAACGGTGGTTGGTCTGGATATTCGTTGTATGTCTGACTATTTTCTTCTTAAGAGGACAAGATATGAATAGTTTATTTATTTATTTATTATTTATTTATTTTTATTGTCGATAGGGAAACAATATATTTTAACTTATATTTATCCCTGTTAACTACCAACTTCCTGGGTAGAACCAGTACTCAGGTACTGAGTACCTGGAGCAATGCCCAGTTAACAGCCATACTCAAGATTTAACATCTCGTGGTCAGTATCACGGTTAAGTTGAAGAGACAAGAATTAAAGCTTAACATGATTTTAACTGGTTTTACTTTTGCATTAAAGAATATTACTTTTGGGGACATACTGCTGAGAAATAAATAGGTCATATAAATTCAATATTTTGTTGCGTGTTGTAAAGATATATATATAATAAAAGAGTTTATGATGCTGCCTTTTTAAATTAAGGCATATATTGCTTCGTGTGGTGCACATAATTCTACCGATATTTTACCGATATTTTACCGAACATTTTGCTGAATTTAAGAGCAAACATACAATCATTACCTTTTACGATAGCAACTTGCAAAATATTTCGTTCACAGCCATTTAGAGCGTTCTGATACACGTAAAACCACTTTATTAAACTAGTTTCCATGACAAAAGAGTCCAGTGTAAATGTAATTAAAGACAAAACTGATTGTTACATATTTTAATGTTAGTGTTTTGAAACACTTATCTGATGGACAGATAAAATGTAAAATTAAAGTTATGAAGATGGAAAAAAAATTACAAAAAGTTAATTACAAAATCATTCTGGAATAATACAAAGCTCAAAGCAAAAGAAAACAACATTTTAATTTAATGAACATTCATTGGCATTTGCCTGTGGCTATTACATTCATCTCCTTGCAGTTGCTTTCTAATCGTTTTAAAATATGAATTATAAAGTTTAAATAAATTAAAAACATGGAAATGGTAAACTTTGTTCTTATTAATTTAAGTTAGTTAACTTAAATGACTGCTTATTGTTGTAAGTCTGCAGCCATTCCTCCCCCTACTGGCAACTCTATTAAATAATTGCAATATATAAACATGAATCTCAAAATAATCAAATAATCATTAATTGATATTGACCTGTGGCTATTCCGTCCACCTCCTGACAGCCGGGAGCGTAGATGTTGTCGGTACACCATCTCCACAGTCCGTAGTGAGTTCCGTCATTAGACTCTCCCCACCCGGTGCACGTGTACGCAATCCACGCGAACAGTGTCGCTACCAACAACAGCACGAAGGCGATCTTTGCAAACAAGCCAGCTCCTTTAAAACCATCGACAACCCCCATTTTCCTTCAATGATGCTTCTTTCTTATAGATCGTATCTCGTGGAAACAGTTTACAATTAATTGATAGTATAATTATTTAAAGTCAAATCAAATGCACAATGATGATAAATAAAATATTCAAAATCCTTGTTGCATCGATTACATTAACACTTTTTCAAATATTTTTAAGTTTAAGCATATGCGGTTCAAATTTCAAACCTGTGCACCTTAAGTTCGTGTTACCCGGTTGATTACAGAACACCAACTGAAAAATAAAAGTGAAATCTCTGTTTAATCAATCCGGGTAGCGAAGTATTGACATGCGTGGTGTAATGGTGTGAAAGACAAGCCCATTGCTTTTGTCTATCGTACTTTTTGAAGCAGGCTAGTAGGCTGTTGTCACAGCAAAAACGCCCGTAAACAGTCGCCATGGCTGCTACAAGCAATATCAGCCAAGGTGTTCCAACTCGTTTTTAGGCCCCAGCTCTCTAGCGCGCGCTTTCGAATGAGGTGCGGACGCCTTGAAAGGCTTTTTCTGTTGTTTTGTGTAAGGTAGAGCAAATATTAGACAAAAGACAATATATTGAAATGTAAATTTTACACAACTAGGTGTATTGCATTGCCTATAGAACTCATGGGAGGACAATTTTAACAAAAATTCAGCGTCCGGTTCTGAATGTTTGGAATTTTGAAGAAGACAAAAACAATGACATACCCTTTTTATAAAAAGTGCATTCTCCTATTGAATATCATTTGGAAACAAATGAAAGCATTTGGCAAACAAAGCAAACTGGTTTGTTTTAATCATATTTTGTAAATTTTAATAACTATACTCAATCCTTTTAAAAGACGTTTTATTTTTTCATTTTTTCTGCTTAGTATGCTAGATTAAAAGTCATATTGATTTAGAAAGTCGTACAGTTTATTTCAAAGTTTCCAAAACTTTTCTGTTAAGTCATTTTGGTCATTTTTGCGAAATATAAAATACTTTTTCCAGGTGGAATAGTTTCTATACTCTGAACAGATTAGGTACTAAAATGTTATCAAAGTAAACACGAGTTATGCAATAAAAATCATTAAAACAAAATAGTAAAAGTAATTATCTTTTAATCTGGCATTAGGGATACAGAAATAAAGATCAAAGAAAAAATGGGGAAAATATTGGCATTTTGTTGACATGTTGAGAAGGGGACACACAACTCTCTGAGCTGCAAGAAAGGCTATCATATTTTGGATACTCGTCCATTGGAGGAGCTGGATAACACTTGCTCTACATGAAGGTGATTCAACCTAAGCGCACTATCAACCTTTGCGCCACGTTACTCAGCGGATACATGGATGTTTAAACTAAAAAGCAAAATGATGGTTACCCCGCTATGCCTTTATGAGCTGCGTGGTTGAGTATTTGTTTACGCGTTGTTTTGAATGGAAAAACGCCCATATTCATAATGATAGTGAAATGTTTTTCAGATGGAGGGTAATAAATTGCTGACATACAGAGGCAATATTTTATTCATGATCTTGATCTGTGTAGTTCAGTGACACAACAACAGTTAAATGACATAGCAACAACTGTTATCTAACATAGAAACGGCGTTTAGTGTACTATGGTGTCGACATAGTGGTCCCTTAACTATTTAATGACACGATTTTATGCAAAGACACATTAAACTGACATGTAAAAACAACCCTGCCGAACTTTTTTCTGATATAAGTAGTGTATAAACAATGAGTGCCAAAGTCGTTTAAACTTTGTCGACTGCTTAGGTCGAAGTTATTGTCTTTCACTGCGTATAAATATATCTCTAGTATTTACTGCTATAAAGTTGAATGGCTCTTGATTCATTCCCACCTACCCCCCCCCCCCCCCACCCCCCCCCCCCCCCCCCCCCCCCCCACTACACACACACCACCACCACACATACAACAAAATTTTCTGGATTCGCCCCTGTGACCAAGAATCGAATTTGCAACAGCACGGTCTGTAGGTGGCCGTTAGTTTAAAATGACCACTATTATGCTTGTTGGGGTAACATAGACTTATTTATGCGTATGCTCCAAACGGAGAAGATGGCGACATTCAAAGACCATAACTTCAATAAACAGGCAAGTTGTGTCCCGTTTTACCATTATATGTGCCTATAACAATCCAGACCGCCCATCGAATGCCGAGGGTATCGACCAGCAGGTACGTACATTTAACCTCTTTTCTTTAGAAGGACGTTGGTACTTTTCTACAATCTTTGCTTTAAAGGTAGTATCCGACAGTTTGCCTATATTAAATACATTTAACAATACCTTACGTCAGGGCAGACTACCTGGACAATGGTCTAACTGATCTCAAAAGTAAGTGGTCACGTGTTTTTTCTTCGTTTTAAAAGTAAACTGTGCAGCGTGACTCAGATAGGAAATACATTTGTAATGATCAGTAGGCTGTTATATGAGGTAGGACATTAATAAACAGCATTTCAGATAACAATAATTGATTTGGTTGTTTGACAAACCAAACTTTGGTCCATCTTTAATTTCCAATGATGTAAATTAGACTGCGTTCAGATTTGGCTCTGTTTAAAATATTCACACATTGACAGTTACATCCACAAAGAGTCAAACCGACAAAAATGGAATGAAAATGCTGACACTCTACAGTAAAACAATGTTATACACACATCTAGCAATGCCATTGATTATTGGGATAGGACTGATTGGCAACTATCCTAGTTACGCTGGTGGATGATTGATGAGAAAAGACTAGATTTTGGGTGCTGAGGTCAACAGTCTTCCGTACATGCACACTCCGGGACGCATACACACAAACTACAAACAAAACATTACCAATGACCAAGACCTTTTCGAGAAGACTGAGCCACATGGAACAAATGACATCAACCTGACTACTACAATGGATACTGAAAAGGAAAGAGTTGAAACGGAGGCTATTTGCTAAGTCTATAAGAAAATTCGAGCACTGAGGGTTCATTTAAGTATAATAAAGTGCAGTCATGTGAAACAGACAATACAGTGCACAGCTGGCGTATTTGTTGACACAAGGGATGTCAGTAAGAATGGCAACAACAGTACAAAGGACCTCAAAATGACGTTTCGTGTGTTGCATCAATTCAGGCTTGATGGAATTTAAACTTCTAGTCCAAATACAGATATGGCTCAATTCGCCACAGAACAGTCTTCAACGAACAAGTTGCCAAAAAGAGAGAAAGCAAGACGGCAGCAGCAACCGGTGATGGACAGGAGAGGGATTGTGGAAGCAGTGAAAGGACAAAAAGAAGAGACGAACATCCTTCTTCACGAATCAGTTCCAATTTACCTCCATGCTTCTAAACAATTAAACATCTAGGCATCTCACCAGCTCTCAGTCTGAAACAGATAAGCAACATATTCAGAGCAAAGTACTTCTGGGAACAGGCTTAATGATAAACCTAACCCTATCTTGTCTCTAGAGACATTGTAGTTAAGATGGCCAGGACAGAGTCAGTCTCTGGACCAAACGGAGAAAAGGTCTACAAGACCTGTTCAAGACTGCAGTGGGAGATGATCATAGCTGTATGACGGAGGAGAGTGTGATTCGAGAGGACTTCTTTCCTCAGACAGAGAAGATCTCTGCAATCTATCTATAAGTTTCGGACAATACCCTGAATGTTGGAGCAAGATATTCTTCTCGATGCTGGCCAAGAGACAGATGAATTTTGCAACCTCTAACAAGTACTATAACACTTATGACGAAAGAGAGACATCTCTGAGTTTTCTGGTTGTCTAATGTTTAAATCAGAATTGTCTAATCATGGGTGGATCCACTCATGAAAAGGTCAAAATACCTTCCATAATGATTTTCTTTTACATTTTAGGGTGTGTTACATTTTTACATTTTGGCATTAACAGTAGTATTGTCGCATATGTTTCCAGTGCTACAGATAAGACGAGTAATGCGCGTATTAAATGTTTTAAAGATGGAATTAAATAAAACTCTTGGGTGTGGGTTTCATGTTTCATATTAGTTTAAAGGTCTGCCAAGCATCTGAAATGCAGAAAATGTCCCAATTCTGCTTCTTGATGTCAACTCTTTTCCTGTGGTTGCCTGCCTCCTCCCCTAGATCCCGTAACACTACTCGTACCTATGGTTCTCGCTCAATTTGACCTATCTCCTCAGCCCATGAAAAAAAATGATGAAATATTATCTAAGTCCCCGTGAATACAAATAGGTTGAGCTCATGGAAAAAGTTTCTAGTAGCTTCTGAAATGCAGGAAATGGCTTTATTTGGCTGCTACATTTCAAAAAATTTCTATGGGAGCATGCCCCCAGACACTGCATCCACATCACTCCAATCCCTTGCACAGATAGAACCTCTGGTGCTCGCTCAATTACACTATGCACAAAAAAAAATCATCGATCTGCCCCTGCATCTTATCATGTAAACGCCGATCATCAAAACTGGACTTCACAATATTTTGGATTTAAGTAGCTAATACTTACAGATCGTCTCACATAACCTGGTCTAATACCATTCTACAAGAGTGGGCGAGGACACTTGTGTCCAACTATTACAGCAACTTGCAGGCAGGTTTCAGCATCAGAGACTTTACCTCCATGAGGATTTATGTTGAAAAGTGCATCTTAACTGGGTATCCAATATGTGTCATCCTGTTTTGTTAGTATTAAACCGCCAATATATAAACCCTTGAAGGCCGTCGAAGAGAAGAAGAGAAATCTAACGATGGAGACGGAAATACGGATTGTCATCAAGTAGAGAATTTATTAAGGATATCATTGTCAAAACAGTGTCCCACAATCAAGCTCCTTAATGAAACAATCACATAGACAAGAATAAGTTTCAACTAGATATATCTAAGCTCTTGTTCAGCTATAAAGGGCAGTTGACAACTATGTTCACACCGCCTATTCATGGCGAATAGATAGATACCAATAATAAATGAGAACGCAATAAACTGTCCTTGTAGGTGGTTCGATGCTTATTTCGGAAATGTCGTTTTAAAATGTAATCCCCCAATTTTGCTTTATTCGGATGAAAATACTGTGGTTTATTGTATAATTTTTTACAATAGTAAGTGCGACATAACGACTCTTAAAAGTTCATTAAAATGTACGAAAATGCGCTCTCACTAAAATGTTCGGCAAATTGCCTTTTTTAAGAGTTAAGCACAAACAATCAAAGAGAACAATTGTTTGTGCTTAACTCTTGAAAAAGGCAATTTGCCGAAATTTTGCGTAGTTCTTAACAATAAACCACACCATTTAAATTTGGCAATTTTCTCATAGTTCCTAAGTTTATTATATTTTCATTATTTTTTGCATAATTAAATTTTACTTAATTTGTCTTTTATTTAATCCCAAACTTAAAATATCGAAGTATTCTTAAAGCCTACTGTCCGGGAATGTCGTTACGCAACAATAAGTTAATTGTAAATATATATATTTTTTTTTGCATAAGCATACATGGAATATGTATGCTATAGTAAAACTGCAAATATAAACGTATGAACATACATATGGCGTTATGAACATTTGGCTTAGTTTTCAGGATCTGTCAAACCTCCAACTTTTGACTGTGTTGCCTTTTATCTATGAAGTTTGCAACTCACTTTAAAAATACAGCTTCAAACATTGTCTGGTTTGTACAAAATCCGTACCTATACAGCACGAGGGGCGTGTGTATTTATGGCTTCTGTTATATCTTAGCTCGAAAGCGGTTGTAAAGAACAGAAATAATGCCTGCAGAAGTGTTGACATTAATAGTTGTGTGGTTATCAAATAAATTCATCAAAACCTTAATAAATCAAGTATCACGATACAACTACTACAGTTTTAGAAGTCATAACGCTTTGACTTGAGCAACATTTGATTTACGCGAATTAAAAAAAAACAACAACATATCTTTGAACCATAAACTGTATCGTGTTTGAGAATTATTGTTGTTATTCAAGTTATTTAAGTTTTCCAATACACCGAACCGACACTTTGTGACTGGTCTGCGCTAGAGTTATAGACTGCTTTGAACATGTTTTGTGCTCCTTATGCACATAAATTAGGCATTAAATTTATCCAAATTACGATAGTGCACATCGTTTGATAACGTCCAAAGTGTTGCCAGACGATGTGTATTATATTGTGGTGTTTTTGACACCTAAACTGTGTGTTTAATATAAAACAAACTAACGCATTCCTTATATTTACCAGCCTTGATACGCGTAGTGAATAATTTATTAACGTTTTAAAGATTACCTGGGGGAACTTAAAATAGAATGCTGGCGGTGCTTAAAACCTTAACGCCGGAAATAAAACTGAGCTATCGAAATCTACAATTTTATTTTTTGGGGTGTATCTTTTCGTTATACAACACATGCATGCGCAAGCGAAACGATGTGCAGCTATATGTATGGTCACAGAATTTAAATGAAAACAATTATACGGTAAAAAATCCACGCACAAACTCAAATTATTATTGATCTGTGATCAACTATAAAAATCATCATCGCAAATAAGATATATACAACGCTATGCAGCTATCTTCGGTGTAAGCTGTATATGGTTTTATAGTCAACGCACACAGCTAACGCCTAACCTATATACCGGGTGAGCTGTACACGATTTACACGGTGTAACAGAAACGAGTTTCTCGCGAGATTATAATATGAAACAAACAACTCTTAAAATTATGCGGCATCGATTCGGGTAAAATCAAGTAGGAATTCATTGATCTTAAAGTATTTAAGTTTGGACCGAGCTTTTCCAAAGAACATTTTTCTAATGAACATTCGGTAAGCAAATCAATCAAAGCAAAATTAATATGTATACACGAAGTGTGTTATTCCGTTTTAGTTTGTTTTAGATTAAACTTGGTTTTATAAACAATTTATTCGGTTACAGCTTTCATTTGTGCAAATGCAGTTCTGCTGTCATGACGACATTATGATATAAATACATTATACTTTGTCACCACAAAAAGACCACACTAACCATGCGCGCAAAAATGCAGTATCCAGACGCTCAGGTGACAAGAGTTATGTACGAGTTGTGTATTTTTATCGCCACTTGCTTTTATTGTCTCTTACGAAGCTGTAAATATACTCAGTACTGCCAGTACTTGTATTCATTTTGTAAGTCAAATGACCCCATCAATACTGAATCTTCTCCGATGCAATATTACCACATTGCTTGAAAAGCTTTCATCTGAATAAGGCATGTCCTTAGTCTTGGAGTGAACCAAAACATTTCTGGATGCTAGCTACCCGTAACCAACTGTAGCACCACTAAGAGGGAAAATATGTATTTGAAATTAAATGTGTATACAACACGAGGGTTGTATTATGTGTGTCAAAATTGCTGTTAAAAATAATCAGTAACAAAATATAAGTTTATATTGCTTTACAGGAATGATCTTGTACTTTAACTATAAGAGAAAAGACATTTCAGCATCATTTTTGAACTATCACAGGTTATTTTCCCTTATCAAGACTAGACACCAAAAATTCAAAATACTGACACAATTATTGACCGCGTCAGTCTTTTAGGAGGAGGAAATATGCAGTCAAATGTCAGCATAGCATCACTGGCACACCTCATAACTAATCTAACTTAAGACTATAAAATCTCGGTCAAGGAAATGCATCAAATGTAAAAATGTTTAAATGTAAAAAAAAATCGAAACACATTCTGCTACAATTACTTATTTCGTATTAACGTGTAACAAAAGTCAGTGTGTGTATATTGGTCGAGAGATTATATACATATACATTTATTTTCATATTGTTGAATGTAATAGTAATTTTAACTCATAACCGTGATATATTCGGCGTTATGACACGAAATTTTCAATCTACTACCCAATATGTGACTGGTAAGTTAACTGCCCTGTTCTAATATGGCTAGGCATTCGCAGTAAGCTCCCTTCGTTTATAAACATAAATCATTTTAACCAGTCAGCATTAAGAATGGTTGAATGTGGCATGTATTGCTGTGTTTATCTGTTATGACGTGTGTGAAATTAGGGCAATAATACTAGATATGGATAAGCATAGCTTCCATTGGGAACTTTTGGGATCAGGATCATAACTAATTGATGCGAAGTCTCTCTCACTGCTTTTGAGTCTTCGAGTTAATTTTGAAACAAAATGAAAATAATGTAGCAGCTTCATGCCCATCTCAGCTTCTCTCATTAAATGGCTCATCATGCTTTTTGTTTTGTGCCCGGTTATTCTTGGGGTTTGGGGATTCTTGGACTTGTCCGTGGCGGACTGTTATGGCCATCGACTTTTAAGGGGGTGGGGGTGGGGGGTTCTATGAAGACTCCAGACGCTTTACTTTTATTTCCGGCCCATACGAAAAATGCATGTTTTGAATTTTTGAATAGGAATTAATAATAATCCATGAAAAGCGTACTCGATATCGTATATACATATACTCTTTCCGCTTAAGTAATAATTGAATCTGAAATCAAAACCTAAAAACCTAGGTCCCACCCTGCTATAGATGACTGGTAATAAAGCCTCTTATCTTAAGTTCAGCCGATGGGCTCGTAAATGTGAAATAAAAAAAATGTCGTCAAAAATGTTTAATAATAAGAAATGATATAATATATTACAAACATTCTACACACAAAAACCACACATTTGCCAACAATGCCATAATCAAAATAAGATGTTTGTGATCACATACAATATGAGACAGAGTACATAATTATGATTTGTTATGCCAAGTTGTGGGGGTGGTGCATGGTGCATTTCTTCTAACAAATATATCAATGTCTGTTATACATTTTTCATGTGACAAAAAACATTAAAGTGAATAATAAAAGTATGTAAATATTTCTAAATCTAGAATGTATTTTACCATTTCTAAGATAAACTGATTTTTTTTAATTTGAAGGCATTCTTTATGGCACCTTTTTGCAGAAATACAAACACGTGCAAACGGAGTTTTATAACATTTAGAGAAAATGATGATTATTACAGAAGCAGTAATCTGCACTAATTTAATTGCAGAAATTGAAATAAAATGCGTGTAATTTGTGTTATATAATACGTTAACAACAAATGCAACAATTAATAAGTACACACATACGCAAATATACACGCATTACTAAAAAAGTACTATTCCAAAAGTTTGGAAAATATTATTAAAGAAAATACAACTCGTACATACTCTGTTTGCCTGAAAGCAGCTCAAATTAGCATCTACTTCTACGAAGACGGCATGTTCTTGCAATTATGTCATCAATCCGAATGAGATCCATCTTAACTTTTACCTAATTTGATCTCCTTATAAATATACATGTAGATAATAATAGTTACAGGCGAAACTCCCATTACATGTCTGACAACATTAACGTTCGTAACTGTTAAGGAACGTTTCAAGAATAAAAGCAACTACTTACTGCAAACATCTGAAAAGAATACAGGTGGTAATTGGCAATAAATATCTAAACCGACAGTGCGAATTCGTATAAATATCTGAAAAGTATCGCAGTATCTGTCATTAAACTTAAAAAATTAACCATGGTGACTATAAACTAAACATCTTTATTCAGTGTTGTGGTGAAGTACTTATATTCAATATACAGTTGTGCCTAGTTAATTTGTTTGTTTGTGTGGGGTTTGTTTTAGTTATTTTTAGTTTTAATTGTTTGATGTTTTTGGGGTTTTTTTGCGTTTGTTTTTTGTTTTGCTTTTTAAGGGGTCGGGTGAGTGGGGGGAGGGTGTGATGTGGTTGGCTCTCCTACCTTTGCATTGCAGTACACATACACAAACTTTTGAACCAAACTGCGACAAGCGAAATCCTAATCTTTCTCAAAATGTAAATCCTGTGGCTAAAAGGGGGAAAAGTAATATACAACAAAACGACCAGGAAAAAATATTTGCATACATCGCCATTTTTGTTGCAACTGCATGCAAACATTAAAGAGGAAATTTTCATATTCCTTTAGAATTATATTAGAGAATATCGCATTCTTTTCTATTGTTTTATTAATTATATACATCAGTTGCAAAATATTAATTGCCATAGTAACAGCCGTCTTGTAGAATATCAAAGAAGGTGGCCTCGTGAATTTCCGTTATCATGGTTGCGACGAAGGTGTAGTTCCTCCCTTTTTAGCATCTAGGATTATAAACACTCCAGCGATGATCTCACAGAGCAGGGCCACAATGGAGAGGCCAAAGGAATAACCAAGCTCATATTCTGGCCAGCTTAAATTCCCTTCGGCAGGTTTTACGAAATCTTCGTCGAAATTGGCGGCAAATATAATGACACCAGTCAAGTACAAGAAGCCTAAAAATAACAATAATTTTCATATTTCAAATATATTTCAAGGTAATTACATAACAAATATTTGTTTAAAGAATATTCTATGGCTTTAACACAGTATGTTTGTTGTACAGACTCAGTAAAAATAAATAAAAAATAAACACTAAATACATTATATTCGTGTAATATAACATATTACTAGAAAAAACGATATATGTACCAAAAATGTGGCGCAGGTAAAACTAATTTTCTTTTTATGAACAATTGTGCTAGCTTTAACTGTAATATTTACCACGTGAGATAACGACTGGTTGCAAACTGATACTTATTTTCGATAATGATTTTCTAGATTGTACCCTCGGGATTCATTCAGACCGGGGTATAATAAGTAATTTGCGTTATAGTCAATTTTGCTATCATATTTTCTTCTCATTGTGCAAATGTTTGGGATGACAGTCACATGTTCAATCCCTATACCCGAGAAATGTGAATTTCGTTAAAAATTTGGTTAGCTTACACATTGATTGCTTCTTTTCAACCTTAAACGTTGAACAATATCTTAAGGCGTGTAAACCCGGTGTCAGGATAATGTCAAATGTTGTATTTGACACTGAGCTGGTACTCTAATCATGAAATCATGGTATAGGCAAGAATAAATCTGCTTTATGTAGACACCGTATCTGGCTGGGAAATGAGATTAGATTTTAGAAAAAAAAATACAATGTTGTTACAACGGCACTTACCCGTGCCTACACAGATAATGGTTGCCGCAACTGCAAGCTCGCCGTCCTTGGTACACCTGGGCACGAAGATGTACAGTATGGTCAGCAGAAGGGCTACGTTAATACCGAGGAATCCGAATGTCACCAGGGCCTGAGTAGCAGCCCACCAGTCTAAAATATAGACGTACATATACAATATGTCTTGCAAAATGGAGTTATTAATTGTCTGTAAATGCCACATGTCCATCTGGAGGCTGGAACATCGTTATATCAACCAACAACTGGTTTTATCAACCATGGTTGATTTACCCTATTTCGGTATGGCTTGTATGGAATAGTATGGAATATTTATTGCAACAATGCAGACCGATTTATTCTGGAAATGGCTGTCGATTTGGAAAAAAAAATGCATAAATAAATAAAATAGCAGTTGCTTATGATTTTTTTTTCAAAGTTTGAATTTAATTTATATCCATCAAAATTAGGGGTCCGACAGTTTGGACCAAAATATTTTCCTCAAATAACCAAATAAGCCACTGTTACCTGAAAAGGTCTTGCAAAATGCTGCTCATTGATGCCCTAGATCAGTGTGAACAGTGAAACATAAATCCCCATTCCTCAGTGCAAACAGGTATTTCCTATCTGAGCCACGCTGCAGAGATAGCTATTTTAACTAGGAAAACCACGTGACAACTCACTTTTGAGGTTGCGTTATATTTTCATCCGGGTTATCCGCTCTGACATCGGTATTTTTTTAGCAGGGATCACTATCGTGCATATTTATAGCCTTGGAATTATTGGACTTTTGGGGTGTTTTTTTATCGCGATTTGTACTGTCTAACAATGTAGGCCGTGTTCCAAAGCGTAGTTGTTTATACTAAAGTATGAGTTTATGCAGAAATTATGCCCTTATTCCCCAAAACAATGGTAAAGTATTGTTACATGAATTTGATATAGGCAAACTGTCGGATACCACCTTTAATATCGTATCACAACCAGAATTTTATCAAATTAGAATCCCCTCAATGACATCAAATTCGGACTTATTTTCTAGAAAGGAGATGACGAATATTGAAGACATGGCGTCACTAAAACGTTCGATTTCCTAATAAAATAGTCATATGAAAACAGACCTAGTCTGGTGTTATTATCCCTGTCTGTACATTGACAGTGCAAACATATCCAAAAATATCTGGAAAAGGCACGCATGCGCAAATATATTGCGTTGTAAAAAGTACAAAATTCTCCTTTATATGCATATTGTGCTCATTAAAACAAGACCAATAGTGTTTGCCTTTGTTATTTTATTGGTACCCGGTATTTTACACTATATACAATATAAAACAACATAATAGTGTACTGCAGCTGAATAATAATGATAACTGAAATTGTGAAATGCGTTTGAGTTTACATGTATTACACGTTCTGTTATCCAAAGTATTTTCAATTCGAGATTTATCTTATTTGGCTTCAAAGTACTGAACTCAATGATTAATCGATGTGAAAATCAGAACCAAACATTTGCTAAATGAACAAATCTGATACATTTTACGCCTCAGTGACTGTGCATTTCCTGAATTAGAGCTCGCAAAATCGATACTGACGCCATATAAGACACGCGAAGCATGCATCTTACTGGAGAAGCCTATGTTAGTATGGCTGCACTCATAAAGCGTCTGACCCACATAAATGTATATATTTAATAAGAAAAGATTAAAAGTGCCGCGACGACTTAGGAGTCTATATTGTAAAAGGTAGCATGTTCGCATGTAGGCCTAATCTAGCGATCAGATGTAATATTTAATTCCATCTTAATTGTGGTACAACTAAGTGTAGGTTTATTGAACAAAAAGGCAAGTTTGACCAAGTATGACCATCGGGCCTGGCACTATCGACAGAGCGTCGGCTCAATTTTACGGGAGGCCCCGGGTCCGAATCCGAATGGCGACATACCCAATTCGTTAAAACGGTAGAGGTGTAGCTCCCTTGCTAGCTCTCACGCAAATATACGATTGTGTCATGACCGGCCAGCCCGGCGTCAGGATGATAGTATCACGCAATTTTATCAGCGTTTGGTACCAAGCGATGCGCTGACGGTATGATATAAGGCACAGTAAAGGCAGCACCACGTCTGCTTCAAAACGACGCCGCCATGAAAAAATCGAAAATCTCACAGGAAATGAACCAAATAAACAAAATATCAACTTAACATGATGCTTGCAGCAAACTTACAACTGTGATAAAGTCGCCTTTTACAACGCACTAATTTGATGGTTCAGTGATTATGACAGATTGAGCATCGTAAATTTAATGATTTCCATAGTTCCATAAATTTTGATGGCAATAACCTTGATACTAATTGCGAAATAATACAGGTATTCCTTCATAGTTTCCGCACCACTTCAGAATGATACCTCATTATAGTTTCTTCATCACTGACTTAGTTCTGACCGAGTGCACCTTGGTTGTTAGCCTATTTAAATGTGGGACGTTAGACCGAATACGTATGCACACTATTTATATAAATCATAATGTTGTTGCGCTCACTGTGATTGCAGAAATGCAGCGATATCGGTTTTAATGGGTCACGAGTGCACGTTCTATAAATTTCTCGTCACGTGGAACGTCATCATTTTAGAGGAGAGGTTATTCGTTAAAGTATCACGATGAACTGTGAAAATAAACATACGGGTACCATGTCATACATGCTGTAAATGAATTGGTGACAATTCGCCTTATTAAAATAGGAAAATTTACACGTGTGTACTAGGTCAATCTAAAAAAGCTGAATCTGCATAATATATATATGTAAGAAACGGTACATTTACTTTTTATTGCAAGCCAAGCATGAAATGTTCATTTGTCAGATTTTGATGACAGGTCAATTTCTGAAAATGTTTCCTAAGCATAAAATTATCGTAAAGAAAAAATGTACTCGTACATGTACTTGTTTACCCCGCAAACCACAAGAATGCATACATATTTGACATTTTTACTGTTTTGTTTTGTTTGTGTGTTGTTTTATATGTGTTGTTTCTTTCTCTTTTTTTTTTGTTAATTTATTTTGCCATCCATTAAAACATACAACATGTAAACTTAAGAATTGTTCATCTCAATAAAACTTGTCAACTTACAAGTAAAACATTTGCATTTTATCTTACGAAATGGTAGCTTAATTAATATGTGAATGATTGCATACCCACGCGAATGCAATCTCAACTTACAAAATGTACACTTCCATGGCATGTCAACTAATGAAAGGTAAATTTGTATGGCACATCGACTTACGGAAGGGGTGCTTGTATTGCATGTCATTTAACGACATGTACAATTTTATAAAAATGCAAAGCAACTTACGGAATGAATACTTATATTGAGTATCATCTTATGGAAAATACACGGATATTGCATTTCAACATAACGAAAATTACATTTGTTTTGTGCGTCAACTTATAAAATGTATATTTGTATAGAATGCCAACTTATGGAAGATAAACGTGTACTCTATGACATCGTTAGGAATATTTGTAAAGCATGTCAACTTACGAAAGGAACGTTACGGTTTACGACCGATACATTTGTATGACGTGTATACTTACTAAGGTACATTTGCATTACCTGTAAACTTAGGAAAGATTCATTGGTATTTGATCTCAACTTATAAAAGATGGGTTGGCATTGGATGGTAACCTACGAAATGGCCATTTGCATTTAATGTAAACTAAAGAATGACTGCATTTGCGTGGTAAGGTATCTTATGATATGGTCATTTGCAGTGACAACTATCTATAGAATGTCTCCTTTTGCATGGAAATGTTACTTATGAAATTTGCATTTGCACTGCATTGAATCTAAAAAACGGCTACATAAGCATTTAAAGATAAGTCATGAAAAGTGATTTTGCATTTAATGTAATCTAAAGAATGTCTCTATTTGGATGGAAATGTTACTAATGAAATGTGCATTTACATTGCATGTAATCTAAAGAAAGGCTGCATTTGCAAGGTTGGTGGACGTATTAAACATACAGGTAAACAGTATGTTAACATGTAGAATGATGATGACTTACAATAAGGTAACATTTATTAATATACCAAGTAAACTTACAAAAGGTGTATTTGGGAGATACGGCAACACTTAAAATGAGGTCATTTATGGCATGTCGGCTTAAAATATGTACATATAAAAGTTCGAAATGTATATCGTGTCAGCTTTCGTACACATCGAGTACGTTTTGCTGTTCTACATTAAGCACTGCTGTCTTAAAAAAACACAAGGCCATAGTTACGACAAGGCTTGTATACACCGATATCGGTGTCAACGCATAAATTGTCCATATGATAAATGAAAAAGAACAACTTCAAAAAAATTTATTTTTAAAATGTTTACATTCCTAAGACTTTATCGTTAGAAAACATTATTAATAGTATACTTGTCTAGTTCAAATCTCATTTGTTAAAGTCCGGTGACATTTCCTGTTTGCTGGCAGAGTTGACTGTGATCAGAAGGCATGTGACATATGATGCCAAGATTACTTCGCACATGTTACATGCATACTTATTTTGTATAGTTAAGTCTTAACAAAAAAATAATACTTTAACAATTACATCTACTTGCAGATATCTGAAGATTTTGATCTGAATAAAAGTAAGTAAATGATTATTAAGTTTATGTTCTATAACTCGACAACAATTAAACTTCAGAGAGTATTTCCGTCGCTTATCTCATGTTCCTTTGCCAAGATGAGATTGTATAAATAATCATGATGCTCTTACATTCTTCAACATTATTCTTATTTAATTACTGGTTATACAGATATACAGAAAAGTATTATGTTTAAAATTCATTATGTTAACATAAGGTACATTTTGGCCGTTCTGAAAGATGAACGAACAGAGATGACCCAAATACTGTTTGAAACTAAAACATTTGTCGATATGCATATATATATATATATATATGCATATCGACAAATGTTTTAGTTTATTTATATATATATATATATATATATATATATATATATATATATATATATATATATATATATATATATATATATATATATATATATATATATATATATATATATATATATATATATATATATATAACGACATATAAACATACCATTTGCCGTCCCGTCCACTTGTTTGCACCCTGGGGAATACACATCATCGGTGCACCATCTCCAGAGGCCGAGGTGGACCCCGCCTCTTTTGTTAACACCCCAGCCGGTGCACGTGAAGGCAATCCACGCTGACAGTGCAGCCACGAGTAACAACAGAAATGCTACCTTGGCAAATAGTCCCGCATCTTTTAACCCCTTCAAAATCACACCCATTGTTGTTATTGCTGAACAGGATAAATTATTTCGTAATCATTTTAAAATGTCTGATATAAGAACGGCGTCGTGACAGCGTCTACATGTATCGTATTATCCGTGTTACTTATGTCGTTGTTGCTGTTCTTGCGGCTATTGTCGTTAAAGTTTGAGTTATTGAACTATTTTTGCTATTGATTTTGCTAATGCAATTTTTTCAGCTGGTTTTATTAGCTCACACCCTTTGATACAGATGATGCAACATGTTTTTCTAGTCACTTTTCTCATACATAAAGTACACGCTTTATAGAACCTTCCAGTACATTTATGTCTACTTCACATTTGTTGTTGATGTTACAGTCACTAAGTCACAGACACTGTAGCTAAACTTGATTCTGATTAAAACGTCAATGTTGCCTATGCCTTTTTGTGCATTTTTGTTCTCTTTTCCTCCGTTGTGGTGTTTTAGGCGTCGATATCTTTTTTCGCTGTTCTGTTCATTCCGATGGGTTGGTTCCACATTCGGTTATCGATGTTTTATATTGCGATGACCACATTAATATTAACAGACATAATACGGAGCTTAATCAGCTAAACCTTGATGCAATATCGCGGCATTTCTGGGCTTGCAGTAATCACAATGAGACATCAAAGTGGCAGGAAAGTGTACAAGTGATGATATTAATAGGCAAGGTACGTTGTCACAACCATCTCTTGGTAAACAGAAACCGCAGCAGGCTAAATGAAGCACGCGATTGCTGTTGAAAATACTCGAAAATGATTGCATGACAGCGCTGTGTTATAAGGAAAGCACTATTTATTTATCAAGCACTTCAAATTAACATACTTTTATGCACTTTATTGTGCTGATGAGAAATTATTGTAATTTAAGTCAATAAAGTATCGTTTCTCAACGGTAAAAATGTTAGCATAGTTGGACATTATCCTCCCCAGCTGATTTTCCAAAGCGGACAGAATCTACGCCCTTCGCACACCCTTCGCGTGAATTTTACAAGGCGGACAAAATACCTCAAACACGACTCCCGCACCCAAGATTTCTTTTAATGCAACATTTTACCCTTTTTTGATGTTGCTTACTGTTGTTTCATAAATTGAAACTTTATCTTTGCCAGTCTATGTTTGAGAAAAACCTTAGTATCACGGGGTAATTCTGTCTGCCTTGAAAAATTCACAGGCGGAATTCTGTCTTTATTAGAAAATTCATTGGAGGATTCTGTCCACCTATGTCAAAGTGACCGGAAGGGATTTTGTCCTACACCCGACAATAGTCACAATGCACATGCAATAAGAAACAAGACGGCATTGACGCAAAACATCAAAGGCCACCGTCGCTTTACTGTATAGCAACAGACCGACCAAGAAACAGCAAAAACTTGTTGTTATTAAAAGATTTACAATGCTGTCAAATTTTCATGCATTTAACTGTATTAAAAGTATATGCACTAACGAATTGTCTTTGAGAGCATGGGAAATTTCCGAATACAAATAACAAAAAAAGAGCTTGTACAAAGTACATTTTGGTAACAAAAGCAAGTTAAACTATACAAATTATACGCATAGGGAACATTAACAATTTCAAGTGACAGGTAATGATATAGGAACATTTTAAACTACAATCCAATTTAATTATGATATTCAACAAAATTTAATAACAACCGAAGTTCAATGCATGAAAGCGCCGCACTTTATTTGTTTATAGAACAACATGGCGCCATCCATATGCCTTTCCAGGAACGATGACATATAAACGCCGCGTATAGACAATTAAACACGGAGAAGTGAAACATAAAACTATAAGCATTGGGGTCTTATATAGGACGAACTTTAGAGGTTTTGTTTTCTTTTTCATTAAAACTAAGAAAAGTCATTTACATTTGACCTCTTACTAAGATATAAGATTTTTTAAAGAAAAGTCATTTAACTTTGAGCTCTTCCTAAGTTGTAAGAAAAATTTTAAAGTTCGTTCATTAAATATGTTTCCTTAGAAATGTCAAGTTATTGTATCGCATTTTTTCCAATCTATCAATATGGTTTATTTTAATTGCGAAAGAAATAACCGTGTATACCACCCCAACACTCTATACAGGGGCGGATCCAGGATTTCAGAATAGGGGGGGGGGGGCGAGAGAGTAACATTCGGCCGCAGGCCGGAGCTGATCGCGCCGCAGGCGCGAAATCCGCGGCGGGGGTTCTGGAGGGGGCTACCCCAGAACATTTTGAATTCTAGATGCGCTGAGATGCGATTTCCAAGCATCTGTGGGGCATAATTTCCTTATCTATTTGCTCACTTTTAAGGGCAAAATATCCACTGACTTGGACATCTTAAGGTTACTGAAAAGAAACCTATTATCGTAAGAACACTACAATAACCAAGACCCTGTCAGTGTATAGTAAAATGAACGTCCTGAATGTGAATAACTATCACTTTATCTGTAAAAAAAGATAAATGCAAGGATATTCCAGACAAGTTACTTAAGGTAATGGTGTATAACTATGCATGTTTAAACTTGAAACACTTCTTATGCACAAAACTAAGCACACAAGCGTAATAACTACATCATAAAACTTATATAGAGAAAAGAATTATGCAGAAATATGCGTGACAAAGCTCTAGTGGAAACGGGCCTTAAGAGGCTGTTGTTGGTCGTCGAAAAATGGGGGGGGGGGGGGCCCCTTCGGCCCCCCTCTGGATCCGCCCCTGCTATAGAAATACCATTTGCAATTTTTGTATTTAAAAAATGCCAACAGTACTTATTTCATTCTGTCTAATTCATGATTGAATTATTGTTTACATTAGTTAATTTCATTTGTATCTTTTGATTTCATAAAGAAAGGTTGAAAACAGCGACAGCAACATCTTTGTTTTTATAAGGTTTTACTCTATTTACTTTGGAAGTCCAGGCACAATTATCCTAATTATCGCCCTTGGTCGAGCTTTTAGGATTCCCGACTGGTAACTCTTCGGTCTATCACCCCGTGGATTCGAGTCCCAGTCGGGTCGAGAACTTTTGTGTAGAATAGTCCACCCAGTTGACCTAAGGTGCGCCTACAAAACATATGTATAGGGTCTTTCTCCACTTATTATTTGCTGGGTGTCGCCAATATGGCCATACTTGTGTCAATTACAAAAACATCTTGCACAGTCTCAAGTAATACATTAATCGTTCATTCAGTTCTGATAACGGTAAGTTGTTTTTACCTATACGTGTACTGTTCAGATGTAAGTCTCTGTAAGTCTTTGGTTTTGACAGTACGTATATTTTTTACCGTAGGTCTATGTTTTGTACAGTACAATGTAAGCCTATGATCTTTTTGACGGCATGTCTCTGGTTTTGGCCGTTCCTCTTTCGTCGTGACTGTACCTAAATAGTTTTGACCGTAACTTTAAGGGTTTGGCCGCTCAATGTGCGTCTATGTTTTTGTCAGAATGTATTTGGTTTGTACCGTAGTCTATAGTTTTGACCGTTCCTCAATAGTTTTGAGCGTACCTCTATAGTTTCGACCGTATCTCTAGTTTTGAGCATACCTCTATAGTTTTGACCGTATCTCTATAGTTTTGACCGTATCTCTATAGTTTTGATCTCTATAGTTTTGAGCATACCTCTATAGTTTTGAGCATACCTCTGTAGTTTTGACCGTATCTCTATAGTTTTGACCGTATCTCTAAACAGTACCTCTACAGCTTTGACCGTACAATGTATGTACTTGTTTTGACCGAACGGTTTTAGTTCTGGCCAATGATCTGACTGTCCCTTTCCGTTTGAAGCTCGAACGTCGACCTATGTTTGTTTTAACTAGATTATGCAATATTCTTTATTAAAGGTTATATCTGATACATCACCTATGTCAAATATCTGTTTGTGTTTGGAAATTATCTTTGACCTTGTGCAAAGTCTAGAATCAGATTACAGGTACTTTGGTAGTCATGAAATAAAAATCTATTCATAGTCTGTTTTAATCGCAAAGAAGATTTTCGTTTAAACATGTATATAAGGATCTCACGTGATAGAACATAATGTACCCAAGTGACTGAGGGCGTGCACGGAGTTTAGCTTCGGTTGGTTTATGAAAAAGTTATTAACATCAACAATGATATATAGACATATAAAGAGTTCGCCAAATGTCTTTGATGCTACATAACAATTCTCACACAAGTCCAGCATATCAACAAGCAGCATTCCAAGTAAACCGTTTGAACTTTGCGCCTTGTTTTTGGTGTTTTATTTTTTGTCCCAACTGTACAATAAACCATCTTTAAAGGGATTGCCTGCCAGCTTTTAGAGCTTCCAAACAATTACAAACAGATATGATAATGTTTGTTTCCATTGAAGAAATTCAATAAAGTCAGATCTTGTTAACACAAAATCGTTGTTATAATTACATAAATGAAAAATAAAAATACGGAAGTAACCACTAGACCGTAAAGACATAATTATGAAGTGATGCCGTTTTAAAATAGTATCCGTTTTAACTTGACTTTTTTCGGAAAACGTCCATCCGTTTTCGGTACTGAACTGATCAAAAGGTTAAGTTGTCAACGTTACAGCATTGCTGATGTATCAGATTTCATCCTAAAAAAGATAGATATATAAGACAAACTATATGACAGCTAATCTTGGGAAAGAAAAATGCTCCAAGCTTAATGTTCAAGTGAACTCAAAGCGACAATTACTGTGGTAGACGGGTTTTCTTTCAATTTTCCTTTTTCCGCTTAAAAAGCAACTGGCAGACTGGACCTTTGACACAGTATCGAGATCATGTGAAGCAGTTTCTTCTTTAGAAGTGTCAATTATAGTGTTGTTGTTGTTTCTTCTCCATTTTAAAATGCATTGCTCCTGCGAAACGCATACACCTTAACCGCCTTGTGCACTGTGGTCACGAGGCGTGAGTATAAATCGGTCGTTCCCAAGAATAATGGCATATTCTTACACGCTACTTAATGAAAACCGGCCATGTCAGTAACCTTCCCTTCTGAAAAGCAGAAAAGCAGGTCATAAAATCTCGCTGGATTCTAGTGCTTTACTTGTTTAATGCACGTGCTGTGCGAGCGATTGTGTGGATTATCCAATATTCCTGATGCGTACTTCCATTGATATGCCCCCGGGCTTTGAATGGCACCAAGTGATACTATTGAAAATTGAAACAGCCGTACAGCGGGGGAAATAATTGTCACGTCGCGTGTGAGAAGTTCCTAATATTATTGCGGCATGATTAGTGGTGTGAACAATTAATGAGCTAAAATCGAAGACCGAAAATGTAAATTGATTTATTGAGAAAATTACACACGTTTACAGTGAAATGTTTATTAGTGACGGAAACATATAGGCCCTATATTTTTAAGTAATACATGTATTTATTATATTTGACGGACAGGCGGAAGGACAGACAAAGCGACAAATTTAATGTCTACAGCTAAAATTTAATATCAAGAAATATAAGTTGCTCCATGCATATATTTCTACTGGCAGTATAACGTTTTTAACTTCAAGCTTAGGGTAGTATTACTTTTTCACAGCCTAGTGCATTAATTATAATACTAGAGAAGTCTTAAATGGAAGAAAGGTCCGAGTTAAAGTTAACATCCATATACAGTTGTTTGGGGTGAAGCGGATCGATCTTAGGGTATTGCGGATTAGTCAAATCTGCGCTTGATATTTTTACTACTTTTGTTGATTAAACCAAATAAAAAGCATATCATTAGATTAGGGGATGTCCCGTTAGGATTTCCAGACTAGCAGTTTGCGATAATCGAAAATGATGGCGTAGCCAAACCGAGGTCACCGGAAGTTGGCCTTTCTACGGAGATACACAAACACGAAAGTGCAAATCAAAAGTCCAAATCAACAGCGAATTTTCCAGCAGTGTAGGGTAATTGATTAAACCAATGGCATCAAATGATGGGGGTATATGTCCTTTATCGCCACAAGAAATTGTTTGTTGTTTGGACGTGTGTTTATTGATGTGTGAGCGGAAAAGAGAACATGAATATGATCAACCAAACATATCGCAAAGTTTCATCCCAACTTTTAAACCCATTCTATGTTATTCAGTTAAATTATTTCATTGATTGCTAGTCGGCGTGCACCTCTTCTTCCACTTCATCATCCTCATTATTACGTTCTCTGCAATTATGTCAGCTGTGTTAAACTCCATCAGTATAAGCTGCCAATCATAATTAGGCTACTACTGTCATCATTCTCGTCATATCACCATCATATCACCATTGTAACAAATTATATAAGCATCCAACAATTTTTCAGTCATATGGAGACAGTATCAACTTGATATATCTTATAATATATATAATACCACAACCAGTCTCATTAGTAATATCAGGCCATGGGTATATGACATGATACCACAATCAGTCTCATCATCCTTACACTTGGAGTACCAGTCCTGGGATAGCCTTCAAATTGCAGATGATATAATGCATCTATCTAACAAAATGTTTAGACAACCAAATAAAAAGGCTGCTTCATGAAATGAGATTAATTCTAGCTGTAAAAAATGCCAAAACCATCAAAAAGAAATACCTTTCACCTGGGAAGACAGTGCGTGTCCTTGGAGCTATTTTGCTCATAGAGAAAGACAATATATCTATTGGAAATCTGCAGTTATTGGCTGGTGAAGACACAAAAAAAGGGCAACTCCAATTACTGATTCTCTGCCAGAATAGGAATAACTGTTTAATAAATAATCTTTGTTTTCTCATAGACAATCAGATTTGTGACTTGGTTTCTGTCATGTTTTATGCCAAAAAGATTCACTGCTTTATTTATCATTTACAATCCATTAAAATCATACACCCAATATACTGCGATAAATATTTATGATATAGGAAGTTAACTGTTTACAACTAACACTGCATAAGGTATACAACCTCTTTTAGGTATTAAAAATAGATCTCAAAAGTACTAAAATGTTTAATGTATTTTGAAATACATGGCCTTTCTTAGTGTTCAATCCTTATTATTGTATTTTTATGCAATATTTACAAATGTTAAGTAGTTACATTGTGTTCACATATGATCAAGTCAGCGGTATTTTGTGTACATTTTATATCATTTCATATGAAATTGTCGAGGTTTTGGTTTCCTTTTAATGATTTGCCTTTGTCTTTACATTTTTGGTAGACTTCATTCCTGATTGAGTATGCTGTAATAATGCTTAGAGCGGTCTGGACACAGATTTTCTATTTACCATTTAATCAACTTTTGCTCATTTACTGAAACTTTGATGAACCACATTCAATCTTAACTGAAATATCATGACAGATTACTTAAAAATATATTAATATACCTTCCATTAAAAGATATGTATGCATCATTAAACTGCGCATGCATCGTCAGTAAACAATAGTGATAGTTACACACTATTTGAAATGGAAATGCAGCATCAATCACAACTTTTAACGTCTTGCACTTCCCCTAAAATTATTAAAATAATGGAAATATCCCAACTCATGTCTGGTGTATGGATGTAACTGGTATGTTTAAATGGACAAGGTTTCAAATTGATTTGTAAATGCTATCGATAATATATGGCACTTATCACAGAATAACCCAGCTGTGTCTAGACCCCTTTAGGCATTTTTGCCTTTTTTGTTATTAAAATACTTGTTATATTTCACACACATCTCGTAGTAATAAACAAATAAAGCAGCCACAGTTTAGAAAAGTATTTGTTTTTCGGATGTTTTACCGCTTGCACATCCCATTGTCTTACCCGCCTTTCAAATTCCAGTAAATTCATACTGATAAAATCCATGATTGTTGTGAAAACTAATGTTTGACCTGACAAAAAGTACGAAATGCATGTGATTTAGTCATTGTGAGTTAAAACTTCTAATTCCAATCACTAATTTCAGTTTACTCAATTTGATTTGGTCCTGTGTTTATATCCCATCCCAATTAACTTTGTGTGGGTGTGGGTGTGCGTGTGTATGGTTTCTGTGCGTGCAGTAGTTGTTTTCTTGGGTGATCTTGGTGTATTTTAAACTACCATACTTTGTGTAGATGTTGCACCGAAATAGTGAACGAGAGAGACGTAGACCAGACAGCTGCTGGAAACAGGCGACTCAAATTGAGGGACCAGCCATATGATCTGAATATGCCTCATTGAAAACAATTTGGTAGCATTATTCATGAAAAAAAATCAAACATACCGTTAACATAATTAAGTTGCATTGTTGTGACAAATACGCCGTTTCTGGTGCTTTGAGACGTTCCTAGGTGACGTTTATCACGTGATCCGCCATACCCTAACGTGATCCGCTACTACCCAAATTGATACATATCATAAACTGAAGCGTTTGCAAAGAAATATACGTCAGAGATTAAAATGGTTAGCATTTTTGGAAAGAGGACATTTTTGCAATGTAAATGCATATTCTGTATTTTGAAAACACTTGTTCCTAATGCGTATGTAGCGAAAATGTCGTTAGTGATCTACTTCACCCCAAACGACTGTATTTAGCTGAGGAAACTAGCTCTATGGTCGTGCTATGTACATTGAATATGTTTAAGCACTATCGATTATGCGATATATGGAGCACACGGCATTTTGGTGGGTTAAAATGGGGTTTTGTCGTAAGTGTTCAATGAATACTTAAAACAATTAACGTGTATGATGAAACGACACAAAACGAGGCTGTACGGAGTTTCATTTCATCCAACTCGTTTTAATATCTTAATATTCAATGGACGCGAATGTTGGGTTCTATTCATTACATAAGCACTATATCAGCTGTTGTGCTTGTGTGTAAAATATAATTTTAAATTGAAATTCCCGGTAAGGGAATTTTGATGCGAAAGGCGACGTCATAGCGGGAAACGATGTCAGGTCAACAAACATTTGTGACTAGTTATAATGGTCGGTAACCCGCGTTCTTCCATACGGCTTATCTTCATGGTATACGTACTTAGGGACAACGGAATGTGCCCCCTGGGTTCCGAGTTCCAACGATATGTGATAAAATCCATATACCTGTGTGTGTGTGTGTGTGTGTGTGTGTGTGTGTGTGTGTGTTCTTACAATTGTCAAATTTAGAAAGATCTGATTGTAAAGAAGAAAAAGTCAGAACGTGTATTGATAGTCATGTAAAAGGCAATGTCATAAGCACAAAATTAGGACGAGCGTTCAGGACTACCGTTGGTAATTTGTTAAGTTAATGAGGAAACAGGGCAGCCCGGGAACCGAGTTTTGGGGTATCGGCGATGTTACAAGAATCTCTGATAGGTAAGTTCTAAGTAACTAAGTTTACAAGATCTAAACCATTTTGTAGTTCGTTCATTATATTATTTCGTGAAAGACGCTTAGATAAACGAGAAGCAGTATCTTTGAGGGTCTTGCATAGAACACATGCATATATATAGTGCTATTGGACGGTTATTTTCGCGCTCTGATTTGTCACATTTTATCCACATTTATGCCCTTTTCTTGCTCAGATTTTTCCATGTTTTGTTAATGATAGTAAAAGCTGATATTATTCTGCAATTCACTTAGCAAAGTGGAGCGTGCTGCTTACAGACAACCATTGGTGAATTGTGACCGACAGGCCCGTAGCTGAGCCAAAAGCAATGTGCAAGCCTAATTGAGGCGGCAAAGCCGCCGATACGCTAGGGGGGTTTGGGGGCATGCCCCCCCCCCCCAGAAAATTTTGAAACCTTAGAATGTAAATGGTGACATCTGACGCCTTTTTGAACTGTTTAACTGCATTAAAATACTGAAACAAAATTGTGTGTTAACGTGTGATTTATTTATTTTTGAACGAATTAATTAAACAAAGTCCAATCTTCGGCTTTTGCTTCCAGCGAATTTCATCACTACTTGGTCAATGTCAATGTTCACATCCCGATACACATGCATCAGCGCTAGTCCTGTCATGCGCTCTGTCCGCATGGTTGACCTCAGGTAGCTTTTCACCCTGCGCATAACGCTAAAGCTCCGTTCAGCAGTAGCAGATGATGCCGGCATGGTCAGAAGAATGGTGAGTACGGTATAAATTCCCGGGTAAAGATCAGGATTGATGGATGCAACAGTTTCACCCAATTTGCTTGGTTTGTCATTTTCATCCACAACTGCCATCTAGCCTTCCATCGCCTAACTTCGTTATGGAAGGACTGGTTTCCTTGCGGCAGGTCCACCGAATACCCCGCAAAAATGAGATCTACCATTTCTTCTGTGCAAAGGTTCAACTTGGATGGAATCAAGTACTGTGCACGGAATCTTTCCTCAGCCACAAGCAATCTGTCGCTTAGTTCTTGACACAAATGGTCCAAGAAAGGGAAGTAGAGAGCTCGCTGCCAATACTGTTGTGGGTCATTGGCCGGTGTATTTGCTCGGTTTCGTTGGCGTTGAGCCAGACGGGGCATTGAAGGTTCAAGCTCAAATTCTGCTCCAATATCTTTGGCGCATTGAAACAATGCTTCCCAAACATTAGGGTCTGCCCTTTCGTTTTGGAACTGGCGGATGAGGGTCTGGCTTTCTCGTGTGGCCTCAAGTAAATCACAGTCGACTGCCTGGAGGAGATAAGACAGAGGGACTGTACTTTGCATCACATGTTCAGCAACAATAAGTCCGATTATGAAGTCAAACTTCATGATTGACGCCAAGTGTTGGCCTGCCTTGTCATCGCCGTCCTCCTGTAGTTGCTCCAGGGCATGAACCACAACGCTGTATGCGGACTTGAAAGTTGTGAGTGCATCGGCCCGGCTTGTCCACCTAGTCTCACATAGGGTTCTGAGTTTGGTGCGTTTTTTCAGCTTCTCCTGTGCGTCATCGTTAGCAGCAAGTTCATCAGCAAAGAAGGTAAGTCTTTTTGCTGAATAGTCGAAGGCAAACCCTACCTCTTGAACAGTCGTCATCACTGACCTAATGCACGGGTCCTTACTGCTATGCATGACTGCTAGATTGAGGCAGTGGGCTCTACAGTGTACATAGAGCGCAGACGGAATACGTTGACGAATTCGTGCCTGCACGCCCCTGTGTTTACCGGACATATTTGCGGCACCATCATAAGCCTGAGACCGCATCTTATCGACTTGGATTCCGTGACTTTCAAGTGAGGTCAAGAGTAGTTCTGCCAATACCTCGCCAGTTGTTCTACGTGCTTGAACAAACCCAAGAAAATCTTCACGGACTCTGAACTGCTGGGAACCGCTTCCACGTTGGACAAATCGCAGACACACGGACACCTGTTCTTTTGTCGACTTGTCGGTTGATTCATCGGCAATAAGAGCGAAACAAACTGCATCATTGCAAGCCTGCACAATTTCGTTCTGTATCTGCTCAGCACACAGACAGATCAGTTCGTTTTGTATGTCGGGCGATGTGTACGTTGCCCTACGATTTTCTGGAACATTAAGATGCTGGGCTAGGATAGGGTCATTTGTTGCCTTTGAATACAGTATGGCTAGAAAATTGCTTCGTTCTTCGGTGTTACCTCTGACAGCAATATTTTGCCTACCACAAAGGACGATCACTTCTATAATTTTCTTGAGAATATGGCGGTTCTGCTCCACTAGTCGTTTGTGACTGTCAGATACAGAACTTGTGATTGGTTCCATCTTACCTGATTGTATATCAAGAAAGTGTTCTGCCATAGCTGTAACATTGTGGTGGTTTGACTCTGCTATTTCGTGCCGCTTGACGTAACTAGCTAGGTTGGACCAATCCTTCACTGGTGTACTAATGAAAGTTTTCTCCTTCGCATCTTTCCGCCCGAATACGAAACAGGGCGCGCAGAATAAGGCATCTGTAGAAATCGAGTATCTGAGCCAGGGGTGGTCTATCAACCAGCTTGATGACAGCTTTCTCATTTTCCCATGGAGGCTTCTGCAAAAGAGAAAAACAACAATTAACCCTTTACTCCACACAAGCGCATTTTAGCGCCCCTGTAACTGATGGCTATTACCGAGCTAATGCTCCATTTCCTACAATGAAGAGGGGGGCATATAGAATAGCCTTTGTCCGTCTGTCTGTCCGTCCGTGCGTGCGTAAGTCCGCACACACCAGAGCTACATTTGAACAAAATAATTCACACTGCTTTGAACAAAAGGAAAGTCAAACCCCATTTATAATGTAGCTCTGAAAGTACGTCCGTCCGTCCCGAAATGTTTGTGTCGCGCATAACTCTAAAAGCATTTTTACTACAAACTTGAACCTTCAGGGACTTGTGCACCTGGGTAGTTTCATCCAACCACAGTTAATATTTACGGAGATATGCGCCTTGATTTTGTGAAAATAGATCTACGTGTTGTCTGTAATGCATTCGAAAGAAGGATTAGGATTAGGATTAGCCGGCATTTTTGCCGATACTGCGCAGCGACATTTCTATCATAAAACGTACCTTGAGGGGAAATTGAACAGATGGCAGTCAGTCCATGCGTCTTTCAAAATCGACAATTTCCACTCTGCTTCAAGTTCTCCACGTGCCACAGTAGCTATATCAGGATATGAAGGACCACTGATTGTAGACTTAACTGACTGAGCCTGTACAGGTTTGATATTGTCAGATTCTTTGCCAGATAGATCTATGTCCATGCTGTTTGCATGCTCCGAAGATGCCGCGCCGGTTGTTTCTGGGCACGAAGTCGCTGTCCCGGTTTCTGACATCCGCTTGAACATCTTGTCCAGTGTCATATGTTTTGTTTTCTTCATTTTTATAAGAGTCCGGCCCGACCGACCACCATGAATTATTAAAAAATTGAAAACATGACGTCACTACTATACAGCGGATGACATACTAGTAGTGACGTCATGTTTATGATCGCATACAGTTTACGGCTTAGAGTGTCATGTTATTGAATCAGCTTAAATCATGGGTCGTGTTAACTTCTATAGATCTACATTATTTTCGTGTATAATATACAGAAAAACTAATTATTGATTTAAAGAAAAGTCAAATCGGGAAAATAATGTGCAAGCCCGGGCTTTTTGGCGTAAAGGCAGCTACGCGCCTGACCGATAAAACCCTTAGTCAAGACACGTTCTTCAGAAAATGAGTGGGTAGCCTACAATTACCTAATACACATAGCAGTTTTTTTTTACTCCGTATGCAAACATACAATGTATACTTCACACCTTGTCAAATTTGCCTTTAAACAATATTTTATTAATTGGTGAAACATACCAGACAATGAGTAGAAACGCATTTCATGAAAGCATATTAAACGAAATTAGGACCCTGTTAGAGCCGCTACTTATACTTCATATCGATAAGTATCGAGTTGTCTCCCTTGATATCAATGCGCGAACTATTTTCTGTCATTATTACTTGGAATTTACTAAAACTTGACCCCCAAATCACAGTTCGGTGACAGTAATTTTAAACAAAGATTCCAGTACTCCTTTTCTATGAAGAACTCAGTTGATAAACGTTTTGCACGCATTTAATCGTTCATAGCAACGGCGGAGGAACATAGCGTCATCTGGGATGTCCTTCGGTCACCGTTGGGAGCAAAATTTCGAGAAAGAACCACATTAGGAAAAACAAGGACAAAAAAGCAACATTGAAATGGCTAAACCACTGTCACCTGCTGAAGCTAAAGCCCTTGGTGAGCAGAGAGAGTCCTGGTGTGCTGTGGAGATGAAAAAAGAACAAAGCTGGTGTCGAAAGGAAAGGAAGCATGATGACCATATTTTGAAGAGCACGGTCTTCGAGATCACCCGTCCTGAGTATGAGCAAAGATGTACGTTTCAAGTAGATGCACCCACACACCGAGAACGAAAACACTTCCGAGAACAATGTAAGCATTTCATAATTAATTATTATGAATTGTTTGTAATTTTGCTTGAGCACGATATCAGTACTAGTAATTTTGTAACACCTTTGGTTGATGAAAGCTGAACTATTTTCATTGCTAGTATCACGGCAATCCAAAACTTTAGGTATATATGCTCCTACGAAGCTCCTTCTGTTAACTTTTTACACCATTTGACCTAGATAATTATTTAAAAACAACTTTGATTTCTAGTTTGCAAAGAGAAAAAGACTAATAATGACATAGTTATTCTAGTTAGCCTGGAACACTGTATTATCACCGTACTTGTTTGATTTATCTATGATGCATATGTATTTCAATATAACTTCATAAACTTTTAATTTGTAAAGAGCAACCTACATTTAAACCAAACATTTACCATGAAATCATCGAGTTTTAGATATCTAGGTCAAAGCCATTTAGTGTTGATTTGCATGACTACGCATCCATTTTTCCAAAGGGAGATCACTCTATTATTGACTGAAAATACAAGTATGGCTGGCCGTTTAAGCAACAAACTGTAAACAATAATTCTTACCTGTCATTCTTTGTGTCCACTTTTCAGTGTTAACATGTGATGATCCACATTAAAATTAATTCATTATGGTGTCTCTAATAACATTTAAATCACTGTTCAGTCACTGTCATTTAAATGCTGCCTTATAAAATTGTAAACAAATGTTCTTTGCCAAAAGAAACTTAAGGAATCAAACAAATAACCTTCAACAGCAAACTGTCTAACGCATTTGTTTTTTTTTTTTGGGCTTTTGGGTGGCAATGTCTTTTATTGGCAATGGGGACAATGAAATGCACCATGATGTCTCACAATTCTGATATCAGTGCAAAATGTCAAATGTGTCAAATCACAAAGCTTGTGCATTTTTGGAAAACTGGTGGAGAATATTTTCCACAGACACAGCAGTTTGACGATTTGTTTTCAGACTCTGACACTGAATGTGAGTCAGAGTTGTCAATGTAGTATGCCGAATGACCTGGTATTGGGCTTTTGCTTCCTGAAGCAGCTTTTACGACAGGCTTCCTTGGTGTTTTACTATGATTATCACAAAGAGACTTCCCACTGTTGACTGTGTTTGTTGCTGATTTGCTGTTCTGCAACACATTGATGTTGCTAGGTTTGGAAAGATTATCTGCCAGAAATGGAGGCATAAACTTCTTCTTTGTCTTGTTGATGACAGCTTTTATAGTTCTATTCTTAAAGAAAGTTTGTCTTGGACTTGTTTCTGGGATGTTTTCTTTGTCATTCTGTTCATTTAAATTGTTGAGGGATTGAGTGACTGACTGGCTGCTTCCATGTTGGCTGAGGGATAAATAAATGATGGTGCTAGCTGTGAGTCATCAATCGTTTTGTCTGAAAATGGATATAGTCCAGTCTTCCGGAAAGATGACACCAAATTCTCTGGAGATAGGGTTTTCAAATACGGCTTTGCAGTAAACTGAGCAACCTCATACTTTGTGACTTTCTGACCAGGACGGTGGGTAATGTGACTTGCAACACAAACAGAATTATATTATGCCTTTTTGTCCAATCCACAAGTGTCAGCTAGATGTGGGACATCAAAAAGGATCAAGGTTGGGATGTCTGGGGAGATAGTGGCATGTTTGACAAAGTGTTTGGTTAGAAAGTTTTGGAATATAATTATGTGAATTCGACTAACCACTATCAGACATTTCTCCAGCAGAAGTAATATGGTGGAATTTGGTTCCCGATAGCATTTCCACCATCAATTATGGTAACAGTTGAGGATATTGGAGAAGTGACTGCTTGTGGTTGGGTAGATGAAGCACAAACTATACGAGGTGGGGCATGTTCAGTATTTATTCCTGTTTCATCAATGTTGTATATTCTTTCCGGTTTGTCAGCAAGTCCGTTTTCCTAAAGTATGGTGGATAATTCCTTGTAGTACTTATTCAGAACATCCATAGAGTATTGGCCCTCAGCAAAGAAAGTTTCTGAGGTTTTGTGACCTTGAGGCTATTCTATCTCTGAATAAAATCATAAAACCAACTGTCACTCAGTGGTTTGTCACTTCTTATTTTCTTTCCACATGTTACAGCGAAATCTGCAGCTAAGTATTGTACATTAGTTTTTCGAAGCCATACCCAATGTTATCCATGTGTTTAATATGTTCAATCAACCTCATTTCTTCTTCTCTTCTTCATCAGGGAACAATTTCATAGGCCCTGGATTAGTCCCAATTTCTACCTATCCTGACATCTATCCTTGATAGTGGTTTCAGGCACCCCATACAAACTAGAAGCTCTATAGGCAGACATCCCCTTAATGGTGGCTTCACAGGCACGCTGAAGGTTTGCGGACTCATACTGGCGCCTGATTTTCACAGGGTTTGGTGAACCAAATGATAAACGTCTTTTTGCAGTCACAACCCGTGAAGCCTTAAAATAAACAAAATGTAATACTAAACTGCTAAAATGACATTATATGAAAATACAACATTAAGCTCAGTAAATATTAAACCACACATATTTTTGTCTTTCCTATCTAGAAAGTTATTCAGACTTTCTCAACATGTCGCCATCTCATCAGGGAGAGTTATCATCATTAAACGTTTGTTATGTTTGTAGTTTGTCAATTAAGGGACAGCTTCTTGTTAATTATCCCCGAAGAATTCCTTTAATCGGAAATGAATGTTGGCAGTTTGTCAGTCATTTGTGCGTCGATGTTGATGTTTTCCTTTCATTCATGTTCACTTATTTCATTCACAAATTCATATGTTGTTATTATATTGTGATTATATTTAATTCATGTTGTGATGTTTTGTATTTATTATTATTATTAAACGTTGAATTAGGAATAAAAATATTTAATAGAAAGACTTAGTTATCGTCTAACCCTATATAGAGATAAAATGATCGAGGGGAAATTTAAATGCCAATTAACAAGTCAATTAGCAAGTATTTTCAGTATCATGTATCACACCTGTTGCCAATCTTTAAACTCCTGTGGCAAATCATTATTTATCTGTGGTGAATCATTATTCATCTGTAGCAAATCGTAATACCATTTTTAAGGTAGTCTTAATTTTATACCAATTCTCAGGTCTGGCAGTAAATACATTGGAAGTGGTTGACAGATTTTATAAATAATAAGCAGCATTTTCTATAGGTTTTTTTTTCTTGCACTAAATTTAAGGACATAGCTTTGTCATTTTCATGTTGGCTAATGTACTACACACCATTTTACTTTTTGACATCAAAGATGTGCATTCCAAGAGTCAAATAATGAAGTAAAACACATAAAAGGAATGTACAACCTGATCTTTGTTTAAGAATTGAAATATGATTAATAAGTTGTTGGGCAGAACTAAAAGATGTTTAATTAACCAGACTTTTTGTAAGATAAAAACGTTTGTTTTTCAGGTTAAAAAACACACTTTCTCACACTTTCTTGATCATTGCAAAAACTTAATAAGATTGGTTCATGAAAAGAGTGCAAGGTGGGAGTATTATCTGTATCATAAAACACTCTTAAAGCTTTAGCTTTGGAATGATTTATACTGTATTTTACAGGTTATGTTCATTCTATAAATAGCTACAATGCATCAATTTTAAACATATTTCTTGTTATTTTACAGTATTCTATTTGATTCACTGTATTTCTTTCTTAAAATGAGAGATGAAAAGTTGTGACTCAATATGCTCTTTAAGAATTTAGCCAAATTTTCTTCTGAGTAAGATGATACTAGTATCTGGAACCAGTATCTGTGTTGTGGTTACTTTTGAGGTCTAGGTAGCTCACATTGTAAACTACTGGTTGATGTTGATGTTCAAGTCCTGTTACAGCCAAATATTTCTTAACCTGATTTAAACTCAATAAATAATAACAGCTTTGACAGTGTTTGATTAGTTTCAAGGATGTAATAAATTAATACATGAAACATGCCAATAAATGTTCCCTTTACAGGGATAAAGATGTGATTTTGACATGGCAAACTATGAAGTGTTACATATTTTAAACTTTTCTTGCAGCATTTCTTGTATGATGTAAGTATACATATATATGGAAGTTCAGACTAAACTGTAATCACATAGTGTTGTAGATAAAAAAAACCCACCAGCTTTGGAATTTTATAAATGTTGAAACAATAATATTTGTGAAGGTATTTTCTGAAAGAAAATAATTGATTTTAAAAGTAATAACTTTTCTTTCAGTTTGTAAATACTTAATCTCTCTCTTTTTTTTTTTTTTTTACAAAATACGTAAAAAAAAATAACAAACAAAATTAAATGTAGAATACCTGTCATACATACTTGTCTTCATGCTAAGTAATAAAATATATCCAGTAGAATATTAATCCATTGCAGATCATCGGTTAACAATTAAGTAGGAACACCATTACATAATTAATAAGCTTCATTTAAGTTTGCTTTTTTGTACATTTTAACAATATACTAATTAAGTTTACTAAATGCATGCTGCATATTATAGAATTGTACACTAGTTCTCACTTAATGATTATTTAATGTTTTAGATGAATATGTAGTAATCAAATGGTTAGAGAAGTAAAATCAATAGTTAGTATATTAGAAGCTTTCTCTATCTGCAAACTTCTGCTGCATATGGTATTCATCATTTATTTTAATACACAATTGATGTGAGATAATATTAGCCTGACTAGAGATCTTAGAATGGAAGACATGCAAATGTTGATTAACAAGTGATTTAATATATGTCTAATTAGATTAATAATTAACACTTACAAGAGATAGGACTTGATGATAAAAATGCTGCTGCTTCATGTTGTTGGTGTACTTAATTGAGAACAAAATTGCCTAATGCACATGCTGAGAGAAAAAGACCATTTCCAATCTATGAGATACATTTATAAATTCTGACCAGGCAACCCTGTAAATCAGTAACCAGATATGTGCGCAAGCTGTATATATAGTTTATTTATAAACTTGAAATAGTGTTAAAAAAATAAATTATAAAATCTTTCAATTAAGTGGCTACTTTTCAGTAATAACCATTTTAACTAAAACATTCCTAGGAGACACTTAAATATAGTTTTCTTGCTTATTAAATATGAAGTATGTAAACAAAGCAGAAGTGTTGTGCTGAGAACATTACTGATTCAGTAATGTGTGCCATAAAACCTAGTTTTGTGTAGTGTTACTAAATAATAAATGCCATTTTTTTAAAAGGATACAAAATATATGTGTTGATATCATATTTATAATCTTTTTTTTTAATTTTACAGGAAAGCATTTATTGTCTTGTTTTAGTTTGCTAACTCATATATGTAACATAGTAAGGTTTGATACTAAAGTTAACAATGTGCAATTTTGATTACAAATTAATTTATATATTCTATTTCCTGTCTGCCCTGTTAACAATGTAACTGCACATAAATGTTTTTTAATTGTAAAATAATGGTAAAATTGCTACTCTGCCTAACCAATTTGTTTTACAATGTACTTATTTATGTTTTCATCTTCTTTATTGCAGTCAACAGCCAAATCAACATCTAAGATGATTGCTGATCCTGCCAAATGATGACTGGAACAGATGCCTAGACATATATTCATTTTTTTTCTTTATAAATTCATTGAATATGTACTTGGAAACAGTTTTTTATGTTATTCTTAAATTATAAGATTAAAAAAAGTGTGCCTGTTTAATTGAAAAGAAACTGTTAGTTTTACCCTTTGTGTTGATAATTTAGTGAACTTGAT
This sequence comes from Sinonovacula constricta, assembly GCA_007844125.1. Classification (NCBI taxonomy): domain Eukaryota; kingdom Metazoa; phylum Mollusca; class Bivalvia; order Cardiida; family Solecurtidae; genus Sinonovacula; species Sinonovacula constricta. The sequence goes on from CM017557.1 coordinate 30,627,907, forward strand.
TTTGATTCCAAATTTTGTTTTATCAATGATTGCTTTATCAATTAATTTATTTTGCATTAAATTCATTAAATTGCTTTTTGTGTGTGCGTACATCTTAACTGAACACAGTTGTTTTATTTGATTTCATGCATATCCCTTATAGTTATTACACTGAATCTGCTGCAGAAGTACACCTTGTATGTATAGTTGTTTTAATATATTGTAGTTAGTGTTAGTGGTTACCAACTATCATTTTGATAAGTCAGTTACAAGTTGGAAACAACCAGTTTCACTTTTTGTGGTGTAGGATAGGCCTTGATGTGTTGTTTTGCATTTCTTTCTACATAAATGCACATTTATATACCATATATATTGTTACTTTTTTACCTTAACTAGTAGATAGTGTGTTACCTTATAAGGATAGAAACAAAGAAAGATTTGATTTGTTTTAACCAAAAAACCTTTTGGAAGAAAACCCAGGTTAAAATAAAATTTTGACATACAATATTAAAACCAGTACACATTCAGCATATTACTTACTCAAAATTTTATATTTTATGTGTAATTTAAACTTCAAATTAGAACAATAATGTAGCTTATAATGCATTTGATTTAGCAACAAACTAATGTCATACTAACACAAAACCAGTGTTTTAAACTGGTAAATATATACCTGTGCAGTATTTTGAATGTTTACTCCTGTCAGTATTATCATTGTATTTCGATGTGAATTTCCAGTATTATATGAACCTGTTCTTTATCGCTGCTTTGCTCAAGCTATGTGCACCCGTGTGATACATTTTTCTCTTTTACATGTTTCAAGCGCCTTTCATTTCTCAGCATAATTTATTTGTTGTTTGAATAAAGAAATTTACAGAAAGCGTGTGTCTTCAGTAACGTTTTGCCCTACAGCTGTATATAAATCACTAGCATTTGTAAACTTGCTATAAAGAAGGTAAAAATTGTCAATGACAAATTAGCCAGCAACTGCTGGGAGCTTCCTGTTCCACATCTACATTTTTGGCTGAAGCCTTCTACAGAAAAACCAGCAGTTAACTGGAATGCCATCCAATAGCTCTTGGGTTTTAATAATTTATTTTTTTTATTTTATTACAATTTTGTCTTCCTTTTTAAAATTTACTAAATTCCTAAATGATATATAAATATTTTTTTTTCTATTAATAATAATCCACAGACCATTTTAAACTGTTTTGGATACAGTAAAACAACATGCCTGCCAGCAGTATTATGGCTTAATTATTAAAACATAAAAAAAATACGACACATCCTCAATATGGTAATAATAAACTAAAAACTATAATTGTAATAATAACTTTATTTAGTTTATTTTCATGAATATATGTTGACATATTTTGATAGATACTCTGCAGTATATAGTAGCATGAGATGACATCAATAATCTTGGCATATCGAACGTAACAAAATGTCTTTAATGACAATTCATAAAGTATGCATAAAATATGATTGTAAAAGGTAAAAGAAAAATGGTAAAAATGACACAAACAGCAACATGAATCCAGCAATTGTGGTTGACTTTAAAGCCAATCTTTGCTCACAACTTGGCTTATTTGTGTGTTTTATTGTATCATGAAGTAAATTTAGTCACACACATGCTTCGAAGCAAAAGAAAAAAATACACAAAAAAGATAGAACACAAAAAAGATAGAAAAAAAAAGGTACTGGCAAGTTATAAATTAAAAGAGTAGAGAAGTAGCAAGAGTAAAGTATTTAAATACAGGATTTATAACATGAACATTTTTAAACATCAGAAAATTCTCAGCAATATGGTGACAATCTGTTCAAGGTTGTAAAAACTATAACTGTATTTAATTTATAATTGTTCTGTAATAAACACTGAAATTATTACTAAAAAAACTATAAAAAAAACAAACACACACACATGTTTTCTATCTTGAGTGAAATAGGAATGTCTATAATATGTTAAATAAAATTAAAACGTTATTTTTGTTCCTATAAGTATAAAAAAGTACTCATTTACATTAAGGACAATGACAATTCCAGGAAAAAGAAAAAAAGTGAAAATAATTATGAGGCTTTTGACCCAAAGTCTAGAGGCACATACCGTAATAATTAGACCCTTCTTTACTGTAATAAATGTAGGAATTTTTTTCTGTTTTTTTTTTTTTCTTTTCTGAAAAAAAAAAAGAGGATGAACTGCGGTGAAAAGATAAGATATGTTATTATCTACAAGCAAGATCTGTACAAATATCTCTTGATATATTGCAAATTCAAACCCATATATAACTCATAAAAAAAATAATCAGACAACAAATTAGTAGGTTATAACATGCATGACACAAACAAGATAAACATGGACATTGACAATAGTGAAGAGAGATAAAGAGTGTTACTATGTACATATATATTTTGATATGTTTATCTAGTTGTACAAAAAGGACAACCCATTTCCATTAAACACAGTTTCAGCAGTTTTAATAAAACAAACCAACAATTTCAGTAATCTCTATCATCTATTTAAAGGCCAAAGATACAATGTCATATTCACTATGTATTGTTGCCTGTGGCTGATGCTGTAAGCAAATGACTTCTGACTTTACAGTGGTCTATTCACAGAGGAACTAAAGAATATATTAACTGTTTAGACTTGAAGCACAGTTTGTTAAAATGCTTTTTAAAATTAAATCAAAACTACATAAAACTGACACATAAGTCTATAGAATATGTTGAAATATTGTACTTTTTATTACAATTTATGTCAAGCAATTAAATGAATCACAGTGACATTTTATTTAAGATTTGATATACTGGCATGATAAAACATACTTCCATTGAAAAATCAAAATATGATGTCAGCATGTCACTTTAAAAGTAAAAGATAAGAAATCCTTTACAATATGTAAACTACTCACAAGTGATTGCAAATCTGCTGAACACTTCACTCAGTTGAATTTAGAAAAATAAAACTCATAAAACTAAAATTTTATGTTGACTGGAATGTCATGTCAATTATATGACAGTTATTAACATTGTTAGCATTATTCAAAACGTTAACCAATTGATGCTGTAGTTAATCTTACGAACTTCTAAAATAAGAAAAATAAAATACATTCTATATACAATAAATGAACATAATCACAAATTGAAGCAGTATTCCTAAGATATGACATAAGTTCCAGTAGATATATATCTGAACATTTCAAAAAAGTATATGTAAAAGATATGCATCAGGTAACAAAACAAATAATAAAGAAAATTCAGATATGTTCAGTTGTTACCTATTATCAAAATCATCAAGCAACTTGGTAAGAAATAAAACTTCTAACTAAACTTCATAATATGTCTAATCATAGAGATTAACCATTAGCATGGTCATTTGGTTAAAAAAACATGCTAAATTCATATTTATTTTTTTTAGCGTTATATATTGCATATGTTGCATATCAGGGTTGATTTACTTATAATAAGAGACTGAGCATCAAATAGTGTAGATTCTGATCAGACAGCTCTCAGTAGGAAGCTGACAGATCTGGATCTACACTACTTGCATAAGCCTTAAAATATGTAAACAGCAGGCTAAGGGTTAATAGAACAATTAATAAAATGCAAAGTTGTTTTGCATTTCTTTTTTGTGTACTTATTATATTTTCCAAAGCAGTGATGAAACATTCTTTTCAAAGCTAACAAAATACATGCAAAAACAAAAAGTTAAGTCAAATTGTATGTTCAAAATAAAATTTTAAGTCAATAAAAGATTGAAATTTGCAAATTTATTTATCAAAGTAAAACTGCATTAAACTAGTGTTGATACTAAACATATGTAAGCAAGTACACCATATACCTTACTAACCCTATTTGGCTTATCAATGCATTTTTCAGTTTGATTGGAAAGAGATATACATTTTACAACTGGTAAATATTAAATTAGATTGATCATTTAGGCAGATTTTCTCTTCCCTTAAGAGTAAATTCAACTTTTATTAGACTGATTACCAAGTTTTACTTTAAATAGTGGAATAATATTATAACCCTCATTGTGAATGGTTACTATTTAAATGCTGAGACAAACTGAAAGGCACAACATGGCATTGAAGCAATTCCTCAAAATATATTATTAACATTTCGCATACTAATGTTAGTGAATTCATTACATTATATGCTTTGTTCAATACCCCAAAGTTGTGCATGCTTACATACAACAACCCACTAAAGTTGAATTTGTGTATAAAAGTAAGTTGTTTAAAACAATAAATACACTTACCACAGTTAAAATTTAAACTGTGTTTTCAACAAAATATTAAAATATACGACTGGCTATTGAATTTAAACTTAAACTTGGATATGTTTTTCTTTCTTCATTTAATGCAATTATACCAACTACATTTTGTTGGTGTAATACATAAAACAAGGGAGATCACTCTTTTTTATTATTTTTCTTATAATAATCAGTACCCTTTAATGGCCCTTGATATGTTTAAACTTTCATTACATTTCTAAGTTTTAAAGATATGTTTCCAATTTACAATACTGCTATGGTTCATCACTTTTCATAGCAAAATAATGGATATGACTGTATTTCATGACCAGGATAGGGTATAACAAACTGCAAATTAGGATAACAAATTGAATTTATAAAAAAGTTGATGCTTCTCTTACAATATTATGGTTTTTAACTTTTTACACAATTCAATTTAGTTTCCACAGGAAGATGTTCAGCTTAGATCCTAGATAGACATTAGTATAAATCACTCTTAAACTAGTGGGCACAAATTGATCAGTCTCTGACAAACAGTGTAGATGCAGATTAGCCAACAGGCTAAGGAGTATGTGTAAATTTACTGCCACAATAATGAAAACATCAAATATTTGTTAGAATTAACAGTATACAGTCTAGACAATGATCTGAACAGAGCTCTAAAATGATTCAGAGTAGTTTTCTTGCTTAACTCTGCTGCTATAGAAGATGGACATTGTTTTCTTTTTTTTATATTCACCACTCAGGAGAAAGAAAGTATTATTGTTGATAAAATAATAGGTTGCACAGAAAAGTTATTTTTTACCAGAAGTACAACCAAACTGTCAGCAGTTTTACCACCTGAGGCAAAAAGGAACAAAAATATAACAGCTTGAACAATAAACAACTGCATTATGGATTATTAGTAAAATAAATTAAAATTATGTAAGATAATGGTTTCTATACATTACAACAAATGTGACATAAAATATTTTTTTTTTTACATATTTGCATATAAGTTATGTTTACCTAACTATCACCTGTGTACGTATTACTGGCATATAAATACTATATATTAAGTTTAATTGAGTTCTGCTTCAGATTAAGGGGATAGTCCTAATGCTCCTCCGTATTCTATATTGCTGGTTGTCATCCTGTTGGACGTCATGCTTTACCTGTGATATCTGATATTAAACCATACCTATTGTTAGTTATTCTTTTAGAACAATAGTGCATGCCGTAATACTAGACATAATGATAGATTAAAAAAGTGCAGCTCCAGATCAGACATCACCCACCAGGAACTGGCTGATCTGTATCTACACTACTGCATTTGTCTAAATAAAGATTCTGGCTGACAATTTCAATATATTTTGTAACAAATTAGATGAAATCCCTTTATATGTAATGATTACTGCCTTATTCTTAAAATAAATGAAGATTTGTTAAGTCTACCCAAACATGTTATTTTTCTGGCCAAATTAGAGCTTTCTGTACCCTCAAATTCTAAAGCATGTAAAATAAACCCACTAAATACAGTAGAGATGTTTGAAGATTGTGTAGCACTTTTCTTGTAAAAGCATTATTTCATCTTTATAACACATTTAAATGCAAAATTTTTAACAAAGCTAAATATATTTGATAATCTGAGAAACCTTTAAGAGCATTTTGTCAAATAATACAAAACAAATGCTTTCACTATTAGGAAAATGGACAGCAAGACAAGACTTTAGTAATTTTAAGTCTAATCTACTTTTCCCAGTATTTATATTTGGCATATTGTTTATGCAACACAAACTCTAACACAAAAATAAAACCACTAAAATGAAGTTGTAAAGCATCTTGACTTGAGAAACAATTACCATATTGAAACATATAACAAAGTAACCATACAATATTGTACGATCCAATTAACAAGATTTTTTTTTAAATTGATGATTTATGAAATACATGTAACATTCAAAACTTAGAATAGGCCACTCTCCAGCAGTAAAATAGTAAAATCTTGACATGATTTTTCAAAAAATGTCATTGTATTGTCAAGTTTCAGTGATAAAATTCCAGAAAAATATATTACTTATTTGCCAAGAAAGCAATTTTATTTCTAAATTCTGGTAAGTGACATTTCATTTTCTTAATTACCAAAATGTTCTCATCATTTCAATATGAAAATATATGCATTCACACCTGTTCAGGTAAAGTTAAGAAACTAAACTCTGTTAATTGAACCTTATAAATGTTATATTAATAAGTCATGGTATCCAACTTTATTCTGCTTACACACTAATATAAACATGTTAGGCCATATTATCTCCTACCCTTATCAATAACAAAAGCAGACCCAATTTTCTCCCATTATGCAATAAAACACAGTTAAATGATGATACTACATGAACACCAAAATTTCAACCTATGAGCTGCTTTTAATACAGGCCCCAGTCCTGTCATTCTTCCTATATATTCTTATTTAAAGTTTTACAATAAATCAGTTTGCGATCTATCAAATTATCCCTCTTAATTGGATAATGCAAGTCCTTTAAAGCACTTAGGTACTTATTTATAACGCTGTTTAATGCATACTGGAATGTTCTCAAAGCTCTGCTACTTACAACAGCAAACCTGTGTCCCTTCTAAGTTGATTGACACTTTGATCAAAATTGTGACAAAGAACACAAGAACACTGATGACAGATATAAGTGACGGTTCGAGGGTTGCTTCAATACTGAGTAAAAATATAAGTCTTGCAGAATTAAAATAATGTTTTCAGCTTTATGGTATCAAATCTAGCTTTGAAGCTATATGGAAATAAAAAACTGGTTGTTTGCATTTAAATCGATCCTAACTAATAACGTAGGTATGACATTGGCACAATGCAAGCATTATTTACTGCACAACAATTCAGATACATGAACAATCTGTTAGAAATAGTTTTTCTATATAGTTTTGATTTTTAGAATTTTTTAATTTTATGACTGATCTGGTGCAGATTCATAGTATCTGGACTGGACTGCACTATTGTTTAAATACTTAAAATATAATAATTTGATTTCATGGGGTAATTAAAAAAGTTTTAATATTTCAATAATATTTAAAATTTACATACAACTTAAAACAGCAAAGCAGCACCAGTGCAATAATCAACCTTCGCCAACTGTGGCCACATTTAAATCTTCCTCCAGAATATCAAACCCTGTCCCATGATGCCCTACGCTGATTGCACAAATCTATCTGCCCGTGTCCATGCGATAGGCACCCACTGTGGTTCCACTTCTATCCTATCAATCTCAGCACGCAGTTCATCAAATGTTTTTTCCATATCTGTGTTCACTATCACATGATCAAACAGGTGTCCGAAACGATCCTCCATTTCTCGAGCCCTCTCAATGATCGACCGTAACTCGTCATCCTAAGAAAAGATGATATAAAATAAACATATGATAAGTAAGTTTGTTTTGTTTTTGTTACATTGCACCGACACAATTATGGTCATATTGGCGATGTCCAGCTAAGTATTGGTGGAGGAACATATTTTGTATATACTTAGCAATGTTTAAATTTTGAGGATAATTAAAAGTTACAACCCCCAATATATATAATTGAAAAGTTGGCAGATTGATAAGAGTGATTGTAGAATTTAGTTATAACCTTGGTAAATTTTAAATTAATAATATTTATTAAATTAGATGGTACAAATAAGTTTTTTTTAGTTTTTGCTAGAAATCCCAAACTTATTTTATTAATATAGTCAAACCTGACCATGCGACTGCCCCAAACCGGCAACCACATGCATAAGACCACTTTAAAGCCGCGGCACAAATTTGATTCTCGCCAATCAGATACAACCGCGTAATCTGTATAATTGACTGAAGAGTCACTTTGTCTTCCTTTTAACCAACCAGACCTGCACATATTTAGAACTCTACTTGCTAAAATCAACTCTGTACTCAAGGTAAAGCAGGCATGTTGATGTAAATTTAACTAAGAAAAAAAACACAACATGATATGCGAAAACTATGCCATCACTGAAAATCTAAAGATTAGGAGTAAATTATGTCAATGAATTCCAGAATGGTGGACGGGAAGTGCATTGCATAATAAAATTATGTCTATATTGTTATTGACAACGAAATAAACACAAATGCTTCATGCTAACAAAAACGGCATCATTGTTTGCAAATTACATGTTACACTTTACTGAGTCCCGTAGGTTGGATTGCGTGAATAAGGTAACCTTATGTTTGGTACGAACGTTAGCTAGACCTAACTGTTTTTTAAAATACCTTCTGACCCAGATTTGGCTGCCTTGGAATGACGATCAAGTAACTGATTATTTTCACCTTACTAAATATTTTTTTCTTTGTTTTGCTAGAAATTAATTGTTCTTTGTATGTCGTTGTTGTTTTAACTGTTATCACCTTTTCTTTATTAATAAAATTGTAGACTGTGAAAATAATAAAATTTTTGCATATAAGTTATTGTTTTCAATCGTGAAAATTAAACGCATGTCATTTAAAAATAGTTTCTACCATCATCATCCCTACCACAACCATCATCTTTGTCGGCTTCATTGCATCATGACAATATAAGTAAATGTATCAATTATACAAACACAATTGGCCAATTTTAGTTGTGGCTCTCACATTAAATAACAATGTTGAATAAGAGACCACCTGTCTTTAGAAACCATTTAAGTCATGTCCCGTGAGTGGTCTTTTATACAGGTTTGACTGTACCCTTTTATGTTTCATAATTTTTATATTTTCTTTATCTGTTTCTTCCAACACATATTTTTTGCTTGATGTTTTTATGACACTTATTATTTTATTTATTCATTAATTTAGATTTAACACAGATAGATTTTAAAGATAAAATAATACTCTCAGATTAACTAAAACCTGCAAAATTCTGCTTACGGACAAGCCTTGACACCATTTGATCAGGTAATCATTTGTATTAAAGGTCCCAATGTTATTTTATTAAAATCAAACATTAAGATGCAGAAACGCATTTGAACTTTATAATTAACTTATCAAACATAAATGGAACAAACATGAGACTTAGTTTAATCCTTTGACAACACTTACTTTAATGTTCTGGCAGCCCAGTTTTTGTTGTATATCTCTCAGCTTCTCTATGTTGGGTGGGTAAATGAATATCACATAGGGCTTCAGGTCAGTGTGCTGCATCACGTACAGGGCCTGTAGAAGAACCGTCCAATCAGATTCCACAATCGGTTTATCCAATCAGATTCAAGACAAGAATTAGATAATGTTTGCCATAACATATGTGGAATTGTACAAAGACATGCGGTTCAGCTTCTCACTTGATCTGTAGCTAAGCTGAACAAGAACCCAGCAGAACTGGGTTATACTCCACATGATTTGTGACACAGAATGAATAGCCTGTCAAAAACTAAAATGTTTATTAAATATAAAATGGTCATATTTAGACGCTGGCACTAGCTTGTAATGATTCTAATGGAAATAAATACTAAACAAAAGCAGGCAGTTATTATTTTGTGCACTGCGCACAAACCAAGACCTCCAATCAAATGGACAAATATCAAGTGAGAGTGTAAATATCATGGTGAATGGATAATCACATGTGCTGTTTGTGATACTATGTGTAAGCACTTGAACTAGGTAAGATAAAAAACTGTCAAACTACAAACAGAGGGGAGGAGTTGCCTGAGAAATGGTCTGGTGGATAGAAAACCAGATACTTTTATACCAAATTTGAAGTGAATCCATGCAGCAGTTATTGAAACACTCTCCGTCAAGCAAGTCAGACAGACAGGTTAAAAATGATTGGATGGTGGTAACTTAAGATATGTTACAGAAATTGACATAAGCCCCTAAAGATACAAAGAGCTTGAGTAAGATCTGGAATGTTGCACTTCAAATGACATGCTCAATCAAGTGTTTGTTAGTAGGATGATGAAGTTTGATTGAATACCTCTGAAAAATGGGATGACAGAAAGTTACGACCAAGACACTTAACATACACCAAGAGTAGCCATTTATAGTATACAACATAAATATTGTGTTGACTGTAATGATTGCATATGCAAACTTCATGTGTGATATACCTCCATAAGTATGTCAATAAATACATTACAATTTTGAAGTAAATCAATCCAGTAGTTTAGAGTTATTTTCCCACCTACATTAAAAGTTTAATGTAAATCCACCCAGTAGTTTAGAGTTATTTTCCCACCTACATTAAAAGTTTGATGTAAATCCACCCAGTAGTTTAGAATAATTTTGCCACCTACATTACAAGTTTGAGGTAAACCCATCCAGTAGTTTAGAATTCTAAAATATTATAAGGTAGAAACTTAATAATAAGTTGGAAGTATGATGAACAAAAAGATGGAAGAAAAGATGGTAATGTGTCATTTATGTGCTCCCAACTTTGGCAAGCATAATAAATGTGACATTTGCATGTTAATACAAAACTGCTTTATGACTTCATGATAGGACACATGTTAAACCTTAATCTTAAAAATACTGGCATATGTTATTTTTAGAAATGCTATGTACAAAACAACCATCAAAATTCTGCAGATGGAAACCATACATTTAACTAACTAGACAAGAAGAATTATCTATTACAGTACATTTGTAAGGAACAAAACATCATTCAGCATTATTTTTAGAATGAGTATATGATGGTATATAAATATGATGGAAGAAGAAAAAACCAGGGATGCATGGCAGAAAACAGCTGCTGTTACCTCAGGGTCTGTATTTAGGATACAGATCTTGCCGTTGTTGATCACCTGACGTACAGCATCCAGGCTGGTACCATACATGTTCTTCTCAAAGCTCCCATGCTCAATAAACTTGCCAGACTCAATGTCTTGCTGAAATTGTTCTCTCGACACAAAGTGGTAATCCTTTCCATCTATCTCCACCTCCTCCCGTGGGCCCTCCACCTTCATTGGGCGACTAGTATCTGATCAAGGAGGATTGGAATAACTATGTGTACATGGAGATAGTGGTAGCTAGTACAATTCCAATAATTATTCATTTATGTCTAACAATTTCTCTTTTTGATGTATCAGTGGATGTCATATTGAAAAAAAAAAGAGTAAAATAGAGCAACTTGTACAAATAGTAAATCAAAATCAGATAATGCCTATGCTATAAAGGCATAGTTTTGTTAGTGTACATATACATTTTTTCCATAAAGGTAAAAACATACATTATTGTGTAGAAAGATCTCTAATAGATGGTTACTGAATTAAAATTGTCCCATTAAGGCACTTTCTCTTGGGGTGCCAAAAATGTACAATTTTGTATAGTTTAACTATTCAGGGAGGGATTTTGCTAGCATTTTTGCCGATACTGTGCAGCGACATTTCTATCATTGTAGCACAGGGACACTTATGAGGTGGCCAGGGACTGAACCCGGCCTATCCATAATACTGACACCGACGAGTCAGGCGTAATGCTGTCCCCTTAGCTCCAAGCGTTAGGAGGAAAGCCACTACTACCAACTTTAAAGTCTTTGGTTTGACCATATATATTATATGAAGGCAAAATACCCTGAGAATTTCACATTTGTTCTTAATAAAGTATCACGCAATGGGTTATAAGAATTGAAAGTATCCATCAACTTATTAACTCAACTATGTATAACATACTTGGATCTGTTTAATATGGCTGAACTGAAGAATTACAAATACAATATTTGCAGAAATAATATAGAAAATGTTCATGTAACTCACGAGGTATAGCGGCAGCAAATCTTTCAAAGTCTGACTCCATGAGTCTAGCTCTGAGTTCATGACGCCCCACATTTGGTGGACCAATCAGAATGATAGGGCGTCGCCGCATTGGTTCTGGATAATACTGTGCCACTTCTTCATATGATAAGACCTCTTCATTTTCTGAAATATGGTCACTATAGTTCAAACTTCTGCTATACATGTTTCAATCAGACCAAGGTAAAAGGTGAAGACTAGATCATCTAGCTCTTGCTGAAAGCGAACTGATCATCGTCTGCTCTACTGGCTGCTAATCAAGTAACCATTGCATGTAATAATAAGCAAATAACTTAGAAAATAGCATGGTAACTATAAAGGGCAAGTTGAAGAATTAGTTGCATTGAAAGGGCATAAAAATTGAAAATATGAAATTACATGAAAAATATTTACTTTCATGCATACTGATAGAAGTCAAAATGTCTGCAAATTAAGTGCCTTTTTGAATATCTGTTCTCCTAAGGGGCACCAATGACATAATTGTACTGCTGAAACATTGATAATGCAAATAATATGTGTACGCTCAATTCTCATTTCTTGGAACATGTTAATAAATTTAGATTAAAATTCCAAGTTCATCCTCTGGGGAATTTCTGTTTGTGTAGAAAATGTTGTTTTTCTCCATCTATAGAACTGACAGACATACAGTAAACCAATTTATGTAATATGCTAAAGTATTTGATTATTATATTTTGCTGACGTTCGGCTAGTTAAAGTGTAAGAATGTATTTCTTTATTATTATGAAGATAGAAGAAGCAACATTTTGCCTGCTATGTAAATTTTTGCAATACATAATAAACTATTTACAAAATAAACTAAAGATGGAGGTGGCACAAGATTTATGCAATAGTTTTGCTTTTAAAAGAACATCAAATGTGAAAAATCACTCTTATTTAAATAATAATGAATAAGACAAATGTGTCTGCTTCTTTAGCTAGCACTATTTGTAATGTTTGATGAATAACTGTTGCTTGTTTACATTATTTATATAAAAAAGGATAAAAAAATAAACTAGGCTGCTGGCAAATGAGATATATTCTTCATAGTATTTGCTCACAAAACTCCAACTTGCATGAATATGTACCGAAATTTTCTAAGTCAAGCCTTCTCACAAAATTAAAACTGGAAGCATCAAACTTGATTATGCAAATAGGTAAGATCCTCAATTTTTCTAACACCATTTTACCTTCCTGGTGTCTGTATTTCTTCTTTTTCTTCTTGTTTGATCGGCCACATGAGCAAGACCTAGATTTCTTTTGATTTTCTTTGTTCTCAGCACCAAGGGTGAGTCGCATAGACTCTCTCCTGCAGATAGATGGGTAACACAGTTTAGACTTATGAGTGTGAGGAATCATAAAATACAAACTTTTTTTAAGGGGTGTAAATATGGAAAATGCTCTAAGACAAGACTAAAGACTTTTATTAAAACGTCACCTGTCTATACATGACAGATATGAAAGATAAATTATTTATTTTCATAATGATTTTCTACCGGTGCCAGTCCTGGTTTCGAGTGAGAACTTTCATGTAGGATGTTTTCCAGCTAACATGTGGTGTGCTGGCTGTTCTATGCCAGACAAGTGTCAGGGGTACTTCTTAACAAACAATTAGCTAGTCTTATAAAAATCTTGCAATAATTGGGTCAGTGTGATGTTACAAAAACCAACAAAACAAATATATGTTTTACAGACTTAGAGAAATAGTATTTTCAGTCACAGGCAGAATGACATAATAGCCTGCTGTTATGTTATTTCACGTAGCATCACCAAATGCTGGACTGGCAAGCTGAATAACAGAATAATATGCTCAATAACTGATCAGTCCTTTATTAACCTTAATTGGATTGAAACATATAATAAATTCATAATTATATGACAATGTCACAAGAAATTTGGACAGAAACTTATCCGCAATTAGTGCATGTCCTGATCAGACAGACACCAGCTGGAGATGGATGGTCTGGATCTACACTTTTTGCCTAAACACAATCAGGCTATACAGCTATACACAAGGGACTAAACTTCTTGTTAAGAAGATCTTCATAGGCAATTCTAAAAAAGATTTTCTCACTTACTGTTCATGGAAGGATTTAGAGGGGATGAGGCCCGCCAGGGTTGTGTAGTCCTCCTCACCCTCCCGGTAGGCTTGCCACCAGTTGGGATCATCCTGGTTGATCACATGCAGTATATCCCCCTTCATGAATGACAGGCCCAATTCCCTGCATGGGATATACAGGTCCTCCTCAGGATCATAGTTGAACAGAGCTTTCACATGCATCTGAGAAGAGGAAATCATATGTAAGGTCTTATTGTGCTGCATATTTAACACCCTACTACGGTAATTACGCTTAAGACATATGCACAATAATTTATACATGTCTTTGGTTTACAGTTAAATGAAAATATAGCAAGTTCTATTGCTAGAGACTTGGCAGGATACAGTGCAGACCTTGATCCGACAGCTAGCAGTAGGAACTGGTTATTCTAGATCTATATTTGTTATGTAAACATAATCATTCCCGCTTAGCAGGCTAAGAGTTAAAACAAGTGAAAAGATGTTCAACGGAGAGAAAATCACCATTTTCTATATCCTGTATGACCTGTCCTGAGTTTGATCATATGTTGTTTATAAAATGTGAATTGCAACTGGCACATGTATAATGACCCTCCTTGCAAAACTTAATCCAGAAAATTGCTTTGTTTAGCATTATTAACTGGCATTCTATAGGGAATATATCTACTAATATAGGTAAAGTTTAAGAATAATTGTCATCTTAAAGCTTCACTACAGGGAAGAAAAAAAATCTCAGGTCACCTGTGGTAGAAACTTACAATGCCTGAGGTCTGTGAAGGTGGAATGTGGTTTTCACTTGGGTAGATGGTGAAGGAAATTGTACCACTCATGTCAGCCTGAAAATTATAGAAAAATAAATACATCACATAATAATATTAACTACATCTGCTTCCTCATTTTTCATTTAATAGTTTATGTATAGCTATAGTAAAGGTGATATGGTTACATTCAAGCATTTATTAATCACTATCATCCTACTTGTCATCATCACATTATCATCATCATTATCATAATCATCCATCATCATCATCATCATCACTATCATCATTTTAAAACTGGTACAACTTCCACTACCTTATTTAAAATAATTAGCATCATCATGATCATGAGCAGTAACAGCAGTAGACTTAAAAACAACACTATCTACCCCTTATGTTAGTGATCTATATTTTTCATTTCTGCAAATAAAGAAAAACCTATGGGACAAACAACATCAAGATGGGGAAATACTTTATGCTACCTTTGAAAAGGCAGAAATAGGCAATACTACTTTTAAGTTAATTGTCATCCTCACAATCTTATTCGTAACTTGCCAAGAACTTATTGACTGAACTAAGAGAAATAGTATGGGTCCTGATCTGCCAGCTTCTGGTTGGAGCTTTCTGATCAGGATCTGCACTATTTGCTGCTAAGTTGCTAGCAGTATGTGTTGTAACCTTGACATGAAAATGTAAACTGAGACTATAAAAATATATATTTAGTGTGATAAGGGTTAAAGATTTGTAAACAGAGTTTTAAACCCAGCAAACACAAAAGCCAGCATCAAGTTAATGTAATAGTACCTAATGCAGCACTAGTCTGACCCTGTGAAAAATACCTGTCCCCTATAATTACCATTTAAATACCCTCACAGCTAGCTGCCTCTATAACATTGTCTAAAACGTTTTATGGTGACCAACCTTTCAAGTGACCAACAAGCAAACCACTAATCATACTACATATACTAAAGGTTAACTGGTTGAAATTCATGGTTGTATTGTAAAGGTTTTGGGATGACAGTGATAAATATTCTCACTAGCTAGCTTGAAAGCTCTTTGGGAAGGACAGACTGACAGACAAATAAGCATCAATATTGCCACCCCCATCCTTACTTAAGGGTAGTTAGGGCAGAAAAAAAAAGGTTGACTGTAACAAATAGCCTGCTTGATGTTTCTGCTATACAATTATACAAAATAACCTGTGTACACTAATTCTACATGTATGATTGCGTTGAAAAATAGATGAACTGACAAAAATGCCAGTTAATAAACCAATTTAAACTTAATCTGAGCCCCAATTTTGCTTTCGTGTCAAAATAATTTGTATTGTTTCTATATAAGTTAATATTTCTTAATGGGATGTTAAATCCAAAACAAACTGAAACTGCTTCCAAAGTAACATAGTTATGTTCTTTCTTATAACCTTACATATTTATGTGCTTCCTTACAACCTTACATATTTATGTGCTTCCTTACAACCTTACATAGTTATGTGCTTCCTTATAACCTTACATAGTTATGTTCTTCCTTACAACCTTACATAGTTATGTACTTCCTTATAATCTTACATAGTTATATGCTTCCTTATAATCTTACATAGTTATATGCTTCCTTATAATCTTACATAGTTATGTGCTTCCTTATAACCTTACATAGTTATGTGCTTCCTTATAACCTTACATAGTTATATGCTTCCTTATAATCTTACATAGTTATATGCTTCCTTATAACCTTACATAGTTATATGCTTCCTTATAACCTTACATAGTTATATGCTTCCTTATAACCTTACATAGTTATATGCTTCCTTATAACCTTACATAGTTATGTGCTTCCTTATAACCTTACATAGTTATGTGCTTCCTTATAACCTTACATAGTTATGTTCTTCCTTACATAGTTATGTACTTCCTTATAATCTTACATAGTTATATGCTTCCTTATAATCTTACATAGTTATATGCTTCCTTATAACCTTACATAGTTATGTTCTTCCTTATAACCTTACATATTTATGTGTTTCCTTACAACCGTACAGTTATGTGCTTCCTTTCACTCTTACAAAGGTATGCTTCTTTACAACCTAACATAGTTATGTGCTTCCTTATACTCTTACGTAGTTATGCTTCCTTATAACCTTACATAGTTAGGTGCTTCTTTACAACCTTACATAGTTATGTGCTTCCTTATACTCTTACATAGTTATGTTCTTCCTTACAACCTTACATAATTATGTTCTTCCTTTTAACCTTACATAGTTATGTGCTCCATTATAACCATACATAGTTATGTTCTTCCTTATAACTTACATAGTTATGTTCTTCCTTATAGCTATGTTCAGATCTTCTACACCATTTATTAAGTCCCTAATTACATATTCACTTGTCATGTTTGATTACATTTTCAACAAATGCTTTTCACAGACTCGTTATTTCCATGTTCATGCATATTCAAAAATATTTTCCTTGCATTTATTTGTCTACAAGATGTTTCCATAATAACAAAAGACAACGCAATGTGCTCCAAAAGTCCTGCCATGTCAGCTTTATACCAAGAACATACCATATATTGAGGTGCCTGTGGCCAATGGGTAATATCTGCTGACTTCTACTATTAGTCACTCACTATGTGAGTATGAACCCCAGATAAGCTTTATTTTCAAATGCCAGGGGATTTTAAAAACAAACAAACTATGCACTTTTCTATTATATGTTTTGTCTGTGATTTTTTTTACTAAAAAGCTCTAGAGATATCCAAAGAGGACAATTCATACCATAGCAGACGATCAAGCCTTCCTGAACATCAATGCTTTAGAGACACACTAGACAGATACAAGCATATAGATTTAATCCTAATCATTCTTCATTTGTTCAAACACCATTTTAAATTCCAAGCTATCTGGTCACAACTTCATGTATATGTGATTTAGCAGGATCAATCCTTGCTTATCAGGCCAAAATGTAAAGAGAAGGTCCAGACAGAAGACACTAGTGACAAATGATGGTATTTAACCATTTACCAAAATTCTTTAAAAGATTTGTTTTGTTTGCTTTACACTAAAACAATTATGGTCATATACAGGCGATGTCCAGCTAACTATTGGTGTAGGATGGTCATAGTCATATGTTTGGGTAGAACCCCCAGCACATGACAGGTAAGCCGGACCCCACATTCCAACATGGAAGTTCTTGCCTTGACCGGGACTCAAACCCACTTGTTGAGGGGTTGAGGGATAACACATTGGCCACTGAAGCCCCGCAAAAATGTTTCGCAATTATTTTCATTTCCTTAAAGCATGTAAATTTTGAGATTTACCAAGTTGTTAGAAATGTGGTACAATTGCTAGACATAACATCTCTCATGATATCAGAGGGACATTGCTGCTGTGAAGGAACCATCTCATGCCTCAAGCTTTCATGGTTATCATATGAGTTTATTAGAATTTCACATCCAAACAAGCTACAGGCTTGAATGGAAAGCAACAATGTGACACAGCATCATTGACATTTCAATTAATTGAGAATTCTGACATTAAATAAATGAAAGTGAACAATTATCACAAGGTTATAAATTAGAATCGATTAATTGTACCATAACTAATGGTTATTTTCATGCCTGGTTGTAGTAAAAGCAGCACAATTGTAGCTTCAAGTTAACAATGTCAATAGATGACAGAAACATCTTTGGTTAGATAGTAAAAGAAAGAACAACAAAACCTACCAGCATCTCTGAGACATCATTGATATCCTTGCCCTTCATGGCGATACCATTAATGTCTAGAATCTCATCACCTTCGTGCAGTAACCCACTCTTGTCTGCAGTCCCACCTTTCACAATACGACTGACAATCACTGACTCCCCTTCATTGCGCACTGTGGCACCCTGGAATAGAATGATTAATAGTTTGTTTTAGGAATTTCAGTTGAAACAAAGGGTTTGAAAAACCTAACCTAACATGGCAAAAACTAATTTGTTAAAAAATATAACAATAAATAGAACACTAAGTATACATGCATACAGAAACTTAATTAAATTTTAGAAAATATTCATTAAACTCACAAAATTTTTGTTTTTATACATCTACTATAAATATATTAATAGTTTGTTTACATGTTCAGAAATTAAATATGACATAAACATAGCTAAAATATTTACATGGAAAAAAATGCACAACAAACAATTTACTTACATATACAGGTGCATACAAAGTTCTTCCAATAAATAAGAAAAATCAATTTAAAGGTCATTATTCCCTCATGCCCCTTAGTATCTATTGTTAACTTGTGTAACACTTAAAATGTCTAAATTGTTCAAAGTTTTTCATAACTTGAATTTCCCGCTGCTGGACATCACTCTTAGCACATAAAACATTGTTTTTAATGTGGTTAAGTGCAAGTATAACTTAAGACCCTAATTTGCAACCATTGTGGCAACCATGACAACTAAAAAGTTAATTATGTTTTCCCTTTGCCTGCTTCATTTGTTAATATCTTACAATAAATTCTTGGTCTCCAATTACATGCAAACATATAAGGTCATATCGCAAAATACTCAGTAGGAAATAGTACAGATCCTGATCAAACGGCTCCAAGATGAAGTTGGCTGATGTGGATCTATACTATTTGCAAAATGTGACTAGAAGGCTACCAGATGAGACTAATCAATTTGAGAGACATTTTCCAGCTATTTACAATATATTAATTTATAATTTGTTTCAAATGTCACTTATTAACTTCAAGCAGATGTCTTAAAATATAAGGACAAAGCTATATATAGATTAAAAACAAAATAATATCAGTTGATAGAATAAGCAATGAATTTCAATAACCATTCTCAACCACTCTTTGTAGTCCTTAAATTATACCCCAAAAGTGTTGCATGGTTTAGACTGAACTGGTAATTGATTTGAAACAATCCATGACATTAAGCATTGATTCTGTGGTAGAAAACTGATTAAGATTCCAATTCTAAGGCACACATGAAAGATTTGTGGCATAGAAAAATAAATGAGAGGTTTAAGAGTTGGAAAAAAAGTTGTTTTCTGTGTTTAGGGCTGAGGGCTGAACTAATTTTCTTGAGCAAAATTGAATAAAAAACTAACTAATCAATGCAAGCCAAAATAATGGAAATGAACCTGGATAATCAGTGTGCACAAGATTAACACTTAGTTTAAACATGCTTGCAGATCATTCAAACGAGATATCTCAGAGCAAGGTTTTGAGATTTTAACATTTTAGCAAACAATTTAGTTGTCAACGTTTGTTGTATTTTCATTATCAAACACATAATGTACTACTATACTATGCAACCTATATAAATCCTTTCCTATTCTACACTGTGTTATTTCTATGATGTTGTTTAGTTTATATGTTGGCTTTATCACTAGGGGAGACTTTCAATAAAAAAAAAAAGGAAACTTCATGCAATGAACAGTTAGTTACTTAGAATCTCAAGTAAAGAATACATGGACCAACCTATGAACCATACCTATTGGTTTTTATTTTGAGGTTTTACCCTTAAAGGGATTGGATATTATTTTATTATATTGAAGGTTTTTATTTTTGGACAGTGGAATTATTTCAAAATTCCCAGACAAAAAGCAACAACAAACATTAATAAAAGACAAAGTGATGTTATTTTTGGACAGTGGAATTAATTCAAAATTCCCTGACAAAAAGCAACAACAAACATTTATAAAAGACAAAGTGATGTTTAATCATAATTAACTCACTTGAATTGGTGTATGTTAAATAAGCCTTTAGTAGTCAAAAGAAAATTATCTGCTATGAAACCTACATGATGATTATATGTTGAAATACAACTCGTTCTGTTCTCTTATGAAAGTAGACCACTAAAAACTATATCTGTGAGGATACAAGTAATCACTAAAGACAATATGTCACCAGATTCTGTTCTCCTGTGAATTTAGAAAACTTCAATGGTTATATACTTGTTAGGGTACATTAAGTGAGGTAGGACAATATAAATTATACCAGAGGTTCTGTTGTCTTGTGAAGGTGGACCACTTTTATGGTGGGTTCACTGCCATCAGGCATCTGGGAGATGTCAAAGTCATCTGGAGGCTGGTCGGCTGCAGACTTGGCCTCTCTGGCTGCCACAGAGTCATGGGTTAGCAGCAAGCTCTAAAATACAATGTTTTAGACATTTTTAGTTTAAGCTCTAAAATACAATGTTTAAGACATTTTTAGTGTTATTCTTATTTGATCATAAATCAAAGGCCTGAATGGCCACAGAGGTGTCGTGCCAGAGCTACTTAAAAGGCTGATCAAAGCTGAACATGTATATAATATACTGAAGCAGGCCAACATGATAAACCAAACTGTATTTATCATTTTGCAATTAATAATCATAATAATTACAACTCAAATCCTGAACGTAAATATACTTAGTATTTTTTCAATATTTCAAAAAGTTTCTTTTTAAAGTCTTGCAAACAAACAACCATGCTTTCTCACTTATAAGACTATTTGCTTATAAGACTGACACCCTACTTCACTTGTGAAATTGCCAGTTTCTGCTTCGACCCTCTTATAAGACAAGGCCAAAAAATGAACTGGAGCAACGACCAGTCATGCTGTCTCAACAAATAAGTTAATTGGTAAACAGTGACTGTAATTTTCACATGTTGCGGGAGTCTAGTCCCAGCTGCACTGCTATCCTGTAGCACATGGTGGCATGATATCTTTGATCTACGTCACCAAGTCTGATATGAAAGTACACGATATATCGGGGAACAGTGCACTGTCCTTGTGTACATGCCCCCAATCAATAATTTCGTGGAGAAATATAATTGGCAGTCGCTTATAAAAACATATCATTCATTCCCTCACTGTCAAACTGCTCCAGTCGGTATAACCTTGAAAACAGCTTATCTCAGTCATCTTGACGCGTGTAATGAAGCAAGAAAACAAAGGGAAATGTATGTGAGACAGTTAATCATTAAGCGACAGAATTCAAAGTTCAATTAAGGTAAATTATCAGCGGTCAATACGGACGGCACATTGGGTCATTGTATAACCGCTTACAAGTTTATGTGATATGTTTTCGCCCTAAAGAAACATGAAAACGTCTTGCCACGTCACTAGACTCTTCCTATAAGACTAGGCCCACACTTGAACATGAACTTTTGAGGAAAAATCCCCATCTTATAAGTGAGAAAATACGGTAAATTTAATTCTGCTATGTTTTCCAGCACGTATCAATACAAGAGGGGAATGATGGCCCTTTATCGCTTACCTGATAACACAGGCTTTTAGTAGGCTCAAATTTGGCATCAAGTTATTAAGATTTGTTTACTTTAGAAACGTTTGGTGAGGATTGGAACATTAGTTTGGCGACTGCCTGGTTAATAACATTTTCTAGAATTTTACCAAGTAATCTCCTGAATCCACATGACTCACTTCAAAACATATGTAATAATTTATAATGGCAAACATGCTGGCCAAGTTTGGTTAAGATTGGGCCATCGATGTGGCCTCTTAAGTGTTTTATCAAAGTTTTTCTAAAATGTGAGCTAGTGACCTACTTTTTGACCCCACATATCCCAATACTTTACTCATCCAAGTTTTGATGTAGACAAACAATCTGATCAAGTTTAGTGAAGATTGGGCCATAAATGGGATCTCTAGTATATTCACAAGTTTTTTCTAAGATTTGACCTACTGACCTACTTATTGACCCCACATGACCCAGTTATGAACTCCTCCAAGGTTTCATGCAGGCAAACATTCTGATCAAGTTTGGTGAAGATTGGGCCATAAATGAGGCCTCTAGTGTGTTCACAAGCTGTTTCTAAGATTTGACCTAGTTACCTACTTTTTGACCCCACATGACCCAGTTATGAACTTATTCAAGATTTTATGCAGACAAACATTCTGACCAAGTTTGGTGAAGATTGGGCTATAAATGTGGTCTCTAGTGTGTTCACATGCTTTTTCTAAGATTTGACCTAGTGACCTACTTTTTGACACCACGTGACAAAGTTACGAACTCATCCAAGATTTTATGCAGACAAACACTCTGACCAAGTTTGGTGAAGATTGGGCTATAAATGTGGTCTCTAGTGTGTTCACAAGTTTTTCCTAAAATTTGACCTAGTGACCTAACTTTTGATCCCAGGTGACCCAATAATGAACTCATCCAAGTTTCTGACCAAGTCTGATGAAGATATAACTGTGGTCTCAGTGTGTTCACACACTGAAATGTTGATGACAGATGACGAACGACAGATGAAGCGGTATCACAAAAGCTCCCCTTGAGCATTGTTGTGCTCAGGTGAGCTTATAAAAACTGTATGTATGCTTCGAACAGAATCACAAATATTAGTATTTGCAATAAAATTATTTAATAAGCCTTTACAATTGAGTTATGCAAAGTCATTGATCATGCAGAACAAATTTTCAAAGCAAGTCTTCATTTTATCATTTACAAAAGTCACAACTTGATCTCTATACTCCTTCAAACTATCATTCAAAGCTTTAAAGAAGATGATCATCTGTACTAGTTCTAGTATCAACAATATCATCCAAATTTCTAAGTTAAGCAGCAAAAGGAGTGGCCATGAGTTGATTAAGCTGTAGCCACATGTTATGATAATATATCAGTATTGCCTGAATGTCATATTACAGTGAAAAAGGTTCAAGTTAACAAAAATTAAAACTTGAACACTTCTATAAACAAACACAAATACACAAAACACCTTGAAACTGATACTACAAATTGAGGGAAGTCAAACTGTTTATTACAACAATTTTGCTGTCTAGATAACACATTAATCCAGCTATTAAGTTAAGAATGTATGCCTGGAAAGTTAATCTTCTTTTGTTGAAACAAAAGACAGTAAACCATTATCATCTCACAATGTAAAACAATTAAATTGAAACAATGGTACAAAGTACCTAAAAAGTCATCCTTTAATCAAATTAAAACAGAAAAACGAGGCAATCTAAATAAATCTTTACTTAAATTCTACTAAGAGCCTCATTTATGGTGGAACACTTTACAAGATGACAAAGGGGAATTAATGGCTTTCTTTTTTCAATCAAATCATCTGAATTAGCACTTAATAAGGATTAAACTATGTCCATCTTATCAGACACACTATGATAGCTGAAAATTTAAAACATACTTCTATCTAATCAACACTATAATTGAAGCTTTTTTCAGGCATCTTTGATGATACATTCAATCTACCTTTTTTCTCTTAACTGTTTTGATCCAACCAGTTGTGTACAAAAAGAAAAAGTAAAATAAAGGTCAAGCAACAAATAGTACAGATCCTGAACAGACAACACCCACTTACTTGGATCTTTATTGCTTGCCTACGCCTGATCAAGATGTGATAAGAATCAAATGTTTAAGAAATGTTGGTAAATAATTTTTGGGTCCTTTCTTATGCTATTATGTTCATTTGTTTATTGGGTTGATCAACCCACCAACATGATTTCAATCATCTGGAGATGGTATCCACATGAAGCAAGAATAGCACTGCCTTCATCGTGTATAGCATGCCACAAACCCCTGGTATGATACCACACCCAGTCACATGATCCTGACACCGGGACAACTAGTCGTGGAACAACACTAATATTTGCTTAAGTGTTTACAAGGAGATATACCACTACCATTTTTAACAACTTTGGTATGTCGTGGTCCGGGATCAAACCAGTACCTGTCTTACACTATCAGGAAAAATGCTTTCAAGACAATTTGTGTCAAAAATAAAAACTAAGGGCTACAGACACTTATGTTATAACACATTGGAAAAATAACAGCAATTAGTGTGGACAGCTGAAACTCTACATTCTGCATTAAATGCAACAAATGATCACCTTACACTTTCACTTTTCTACCATGGTTTATAATGTAAATACATGCAAATCTGTAATCTTCATTAGAAAAATCATATTAAGGTAAGTGTTTTCAGTTTTTGGGGTTAATTTTCCTATCAGAGCAATAAGCTGTAGAACCTTGAATCAATAACTAATGCTATTAGGTAATGATCTAAATTAATTTTTCAAAAAAACAGTCTATCACATGTCAAGGAATAAAATTAAAGGTTCTAATTTCATCTCCACAAAAACTGGCCTTATTAACTAAAGTACACCATTGTCAAGGAGAAACTCACAAATATAACAACAATTAATTCCATAAAAGAGCCATCAAACTTAATTAAATACATTTCGTTAGCAAACCTTCTAGAAGCAGCAAACTATCCCCATAAATATATCTCATAATCAAACGGTTTAGTAATGAATAAATTCATCACTAGTTTGGTTTAACCCACACCAAAACGCTTGCTTGCGACAAGCTCGTCACAAGTTTGCGACAAGTTTGCGCAAGCTTGTCGCAATCTTAATAAGATTGCAATTCTTAAATATTATGGTCGCGGATGCGAGCACGCTCGCTTGCATAGAAATTAAGGTTGCGGTTAGGTTTTGTTCGCACACTTCTCGCAATCTTAAATACCATTAAGATTGCGAGAAGCTTGCGGTCTTGCAAGCTTGCAATCTTATATTCCACTGAAGATTGCAAGAAGCTTGCGATCTTGCAAGCTTAAAACTAATTATTATTAGGATTGTGGATAGGTTGTGGTCTTGCAAGCATAAAATTATTCCAAGACATTAAGAAGTTTATTTTGTATTTCTTTAAAGAAATTACATTTGAAAGAGAACTTGACCAGCATGACCAGTTCCACTTGCAGATATACAGCAAGAAAGCTATGATGGCCCTGTATCGCTCACCTGAGGACTATGGCTTTAAAATTTAATCACAAGACTAAATGTTCACAACTGTGCCTTGGATTCTAGTGATTACAAGTTATGTTGAAGCAAATCTTTGCCTACAGTTACACATCAAGATTTATTGCAAACAAAGATTCTGGTCAAGTTCTGTGAAGATTAGGCCCCAAAAAAGTATTTTAATGTGTTCTCAAGGTTTTTATAGATCTGACCAAGTCACCTACTTTTTGACCATGTGACCTATTTATTAACTCATCCAAGATTTCATACAGACAAACATTTAATGACATTCTGACCACCAGTGTTGGTTAAGATTGGATCAAAACGGTAGCCTTTAAAATGTTTACGAGCAAATTGTTAATGCAGCTAGATGGACAGTTGGTTGAAAAAAGCTTACCAGAATGTGACATAAAAATGCTCTAAATACTAACTGCCAATTTTTTTTTAATTTTATTTTGTCATTAATTGTTATTTAATAGAAATCACACAACCCTATACAAAACAGTCCCAGATTTACTCTCCCTAGAAAGTAATTTGGTAATGATACCCTACTCCCATCTTGAGTTATTTATAGAAAATCCAAAAATATATTTAATAACTTGACAACAATTGATCCCTAAAGCAATTCAAAACATATTCTTCCCATGAGATAGTTAGTTAACTACTTAATCTGATTAATCCTCAAAAAAAAATAAGATAATGAACATAAACAAAATAAAATGTATTTAGTAACAGTGACTCAGTATTTCAAACTAATTGACAACAAAAACAATCCCATACTTTGGCATCCCATAAACAAGTTAACTTCCAAATTTGATATCTATCTAAATCCTGAGTAGACATGAAAAGCAAATTGCTGTTATGAGTTACAGTGACCTTGATCTGACTGATCACAAAAGCAATTTTAAGCTATGTTATAATTAAAGACAGCTACAAAAGATTTGGTAATAATAGCTTAGTACAATATTTATTTTTTTGATCTCATTCCAAAGATGTCAGTATTTTAATAACTTTTTGTTGTTGTCTTTCTAAAACCTGGTCAAGTAGATCTACAGTCTAATATCTAATATGACAACAAAATAACAGAACAGACAGTAGAGTATCATGTTAAAACCACTTTTACTTTATTGGGAATGTGAATAAACACCATTTAATAATAAAAGTTTTAAAGTCGCTTTTACGGTGTTTTAGTAAAACCAATCGTAACTTTCGGAAAATAACCGAAGAAATCGCCGAGCGGTCCCGATTTACAATAGCACATGCGCAGTCTACACTTCCGGCCGCGCCAATTTTCAACGAAATGCAAAAAATGTGATGAAAAAGATGAAAAAATGACTTTCCTTCACTGGACTACTAAGCAGAGGTGAGACATTGATCTAATTAAACAATTGTAAGAAGCACCACATTTTAAATCAGGTTTTCTGAACGTAGTAAGTTTAGTACATTAACGGTTTAGAATGCAAAATTAACGTGTCAAATGTTTTCACGATCTTTTTCAGTTCCGACATTTCACTTTAGTTTTTTCTTATCACAAACGTTTTCTGAAACCGTTGACTTTTCCATAAACATGTGTTTTCTACTGTATATTTAATTTATGCTTCAGTTAGAGTTGATACGGTTCTGACAAGTTCAAACGTAAGACATTTTTGTAATATTGTTTATTTTAGAGTGACCCTATTAACGGTAATATCCAGTTACCGGACATTACACATGGATACATTCCATACTATAGAAATAAAGGCACATAAAACGGTTTCAAGTGGCTGCACAATATTTTTTGTTGTTGATTACATTGTTGTGTTAAAAAAATAAATTTAGGTCACCGGTAATAGAGATATCCAAGATAACTTGTACACTTGTACATGATGTATGGAATTGCCACTCATGTAAAGTATTTTATTTTCTTTAATAGTTTGAAACAGCCAGATGCAAGTGAACAAAAAAAGAATCGGAGATGCAGATGGATGTCAATAAGGAGGCCAATGAAGAGCAACGCATGG
This sequence comes from Sinonovacula constricta, assembly GCA_007844125.1. Classification (NCBI taxonomy): domain Eukaryota; kingdom Metazoa; phylum Mollusca; class Bivalvia; order Cardiida; family Solecurtidae; genus Sinonovacula; species Sinonovacula constricta. The sequence goes on from CM017557.1 coordinate 30,655,480, forward strand.
ATGACAGACAAAAGGTACTTAGATAACTATGTAACATTTTGACCATTTGTACCAGTTCTTGTATTAATGCATTTGCTACCTTTTAGCACTACCATGTTTATTATTAATTGTATGGCACAGCTGTTGGTACATGAAGATGTCATTTTTGGGAAATCATAAATTATGTTGTTTTGGTTTTGTTTGATTTTTTGTTACATGACCATATTGGCGACGTCCAGCTAATTATTGGTGGAGGAAAACCTCCCTACATGGAAGTTCTCACCCCGACTAGGACTCGAACCCACGCGGTGAGGGGCTGAGGAGCTTCAAGTCAGCGATTCTAACCGCTCAGCCATGGGCGCCCCTGTTTTGATTGCAATTATTATAATATTAAAATTAGTTGGTATATTTTAAATTTCAATTTCCTTTGTTCTCTGTATTCACTTACATTAATAAAAAAATAATCTTGCTGTAATAACCATACATTTTAAATTTACTGGCTTTTTATTTATCTGTGTGTTTATGGTTGGCCTGGTGTCAGGATAATATGACTGGATGTGGTATCATGTTATTTGTTCATGGCATGCTATACACAGTGAAGGCAGCACTATATCTGCTTCAAGTGAACACCGTCTCCAGATAACTGAAATACCAGTACTACTGTTGGTGGCTCAATAAACCTAATAAACAATCAAAGCACCAACAATTTATTTGAAGACAGTGTTCAATTGAAGCCAATATAAAGCTGTTTTTACTGATTTTAGCATGCCATGAACACCTGGCATGATACACCCAGTCACATTATCCTGACACCTGAC